>WMED01027282.1:635-10657 GCA_019650415.1 Pipa parva | reverse complement strand
CTGTTTTTATTTACGATTTATACAACGTGCCAACTTTTCTGATTTTGGGGTTTGTAAATGTTTTACGGCTTCTCAGTGAATGAGCTCTCTGTACAGCTTGTCATTGCAGCTGCATTACACACTGAGCCTTTCTCTTGCTCGTGCCATTTAATTCTCACATATCTGAGGAAAGCTTAGTCTTTGTGTAAGAAGGAGAATGTGTTATATTACTTAGGATTTAAATTCCCTTTAAATGAACACTTAGCTTGTAATGCTTTGAAGCAAAAGCTTAGCCTTAAACAAATAAAACAAAGTCATGTAAAACTGCTAGAGGCAGCTACAGTCTAAGGCTCTTCTTGCAGTTATGCATCAATGTGCCAGACTAGTTGTGGATGCTGGGAGCCGTAACGCAGAAATAACTAGAACGAGAATCACGAAAGGGAGGTAACTGACCTAGTGAATGCTACAGCAAGCATCACTGGATTCTATATCTATTAAAATGTTACTACAGCTGTAAATATAAGGGCTTGTGCCCTGCTAGAGGCTTGCAAAGGGACCACATATTGTGAATGCTGTGGAAAAATTGGAATGCATTTGTATACGAGCAGCTAGACTGATTAAAGGGCAAGTAAAGCCATTATGAAACATGTATCTAATATAGCTGTCATAACTGTCCCAATTTTCACTTTCTCTGTGACATTAGATATCCCCCCCCCCCCCCCCCCCCCCCCCCCCCCCCCCCCCCCCCCAGACACCTTTATGAGCTTATGTACTACTAACAGCTGTACCTGCAGAACCATAATATGGCAGTATAGTGACTGAGGTTATGTTTGGTGTGCCCTACCCCCAACCCAATTCATCAAGCTTGGATATTTTATACTTTTTGGTGCTGTAACACATGGCCCAGCAGAACTGTATCCTTTGAAACAAACTCAGAGGTTTAATTCCATTCATTTCAAGGAGAAAAGCCACACAATCAATTGGTCATGCTACAGCTGTTTTCAGATGGTGCTCTCTGGAGAAGTACCCAATGTTGGGGGAAAAAAAGTAGAAAAAGAAATGGGTTTTAATTCAGAGTTAGAATAGCTGTATTCAAAGTAAAACTGGTTATTTTTATCTTTACTGTATTTTAAAATAAATATATATGATCACACATTCCTGGTTGGATAAATGTATATGTTCAAGACTTATTCTGCTAAACCGATGTTAAGTTTTGAAGAGACTAGTAAAGCCATCAGAAAGGCTCCCGAGTCAATTTAAAGTTACAGTTTACAAATACTCACTAATAAACCTCATAGATGCCATTTAGACGGTAAGCTCTACTGGGCAGGGCCCTCCAACCTCTTGTGTCAACTACAACCTAACACTTATGGGATTCTTCACTAAAGTCCAAATTATTGCGTATAGGTGTGAATTCACCAGCTAAAAACAGTCGCAATAGACTGCTACTGTCGCAGTTGCATCTTTTTAATGAGAATATTATTGCAGTTGTGACTTTGCTATAGAAAATTGTCACAGTCACAACTTTAAAATTTTCCTGATCACAACTTTACAATGGGAAAATTGTCGTGGTTGCGGATTTGCTATGGGAATCCACTGTTTGAGAATTCGCACCTTTGTGAGTAACCCCCTTAAAGTGATGTATCCTTGTGATATTTTACTTGTATTGTATAATGCACTTTTCTCATGTCTGTATTCTATTTGTATTGCTGAATTGTACAGCGCTGTGTAAATTTATGACTCTTTATAAATAAGATATACATACTGTGTAGCAACTGGGGGGTGCATTTCAAAGCTGTAAAGCTACCGGTATGTCTGCCATGTCTTTGAGTCTGAACTTCCAGTTTGAAACAAATAAGCAGATAAATTAGCCTGTATTCAAGCTCGACATGTTCTAAATCTTTTCCATATTTTTTTCTAGTGCCTCTTTCTTCATCTTCTTCTTTGCTAAACATTATTTTGAGGCGCAGACAAATTTTTTCCTGGTGTCCATATCCCTTTAAAAATGCTACTCTGTATGTGGAAGACACAAGAATTGTTAACTGAAGCAACAAAACAAGTTGTGTTTTTTTTGTTTTTGTTTTGTTTTTTGTTTTTTTGTTTTTTTTAAATATATATACAGTAGGTATTATTGTGCTTTATGGTGCATTCCTACAAAAACTCTTAGGGGGGAATTCAGGAAACTCCGAAGTGAGGCGCGTAGTGTTCGCCTCACTTCGGTACAAGTGACATGCGCATGCTGATGTCCTGCACGCAGACATCAGCACGCGCATTAAAGGGATTCCCCTCCCGGCGAGAGCATAAGAGTCTCCTCGCCGGGAGGGGAATCCCTTTAATGCGCATGCTGATGTCCGCGTTCAGGACATCAGCATGCGCATGTCACTTGTTCCGAAGTGAGGCGAACACTACGCGACTCACTTCGGAGCTTCCTGAATTCCCCCCTTAGTTTGCCTCCATACAATGTAATGAAAGGTGCCTGGTCAAACAACAATGTATAGGTAACTGGCATACAGTTAGTCCTCGGGTTACGACGGTCTCGAGTTACGTCGTTTCGGGGTTACAACGCTTTATACAATGCCATGTTCCGACTTACACGGTTTTGTGACGTAAGTCGAACTGCATGCAACCATGCCTTGTTCCGACTTACACGGTTTTGCGACGTAAGTCGAACCATACTGTATGAATGTATGATCCGACTTGCATCGAAATTCGGTTTACGACGCCACGTAAGAACGGATCAACGACGTAAGTCGAGGACTACCTGTACATACAATATCCAATTTTCTGATTTCAGGGAGAGATAAACATGTTATAAAATATTTCACTGACTTCATATCAATCCAATAGGTCAGAGATCCACAGAGTATTTTGAGGTATGGCCCCTGCTAACTATTTCCATATGACCTGGACATACCCCAATAACTCAATTTGGTTTGAATAATAGATACTTTAGCAGAGGGAGCAGTATTTCCTAGACTGAGATCACCAACTTCATGTCTACTGGGGGGGTCCTAGACAACCTCTTTACTGCCAGTGTGCTCATAATTAATGGAGGTTCTAAGCCAATAGGATTTATATATCAAGTTAACAGTCTCAAAACTGAT
This sequence comes from Pipa parva, assembly GCA_019650415.1. Taxonomy (NCBI): domain Eukaryota; kingdom Metazoa; phylum Chordata; class Amphibia; order Anura; family Pipidae; genus Pipa; species Pipa parva. Next base: position 7,574 of record WMED01027282.1, on the reverse strand, counting down.
TAGATCTGGTTTTATTTGCTGAAAATAACAATGTTTTTCGTCATACTAGTGATGGTTGGTAGGTTTGGTCAGTGTTGCATTACATTGTCAGCACTATTGTTGAAGTATAATTGTATTCTGGGTAAATAACTGTATTTAAAAGATTGTTACTTTTCATATTTATGACATAGTCAGCAAGCCATTTCTAAATTCCCCTAAAGAGAGCAAGTACCTTTAAAGGAGGCCTAAAGGTAAAAAAAAAAGTATTAAAAAACTTGCCTTATATTAAGTTGAATCGTTACAGTCACAGCATGAACTGTGCAGTAATTTCCCAGTACCGATGCTTCCTTCATAGCGTGCAGGCTGACACAGGAACCAGTACGAAGCTCCTCTGCTTGGTTGAATCGGGCTCACACATCATCATGCTCATTGCGGGGAGCGTTCTCATTGGCCCCTTCAATGAATGTTATGATGTTGAAACCATTTTTCACCACTGATGAATCAAGTGGGAGGAGCTTCATGCTGGCTTCTATGTCAGTATCTGTTTACATACATTACAACATGGTTCATTCTCTTACTGTAATGATTCATCTCAATATGTTACTTTTTTAATGTCTTTTTTTATTTTATACCTTTAGTTCTCCTTTAATATAATAGAAAGGTAAAAAGAATACAGCTAGGAGACATTTAAATAAATGTACTGGATCATTATGGTTGAGTTGATAAACATCCTAATTACAATTGTAATATTGTCATATTGTCAGGGCTGTTTAATCCTAGTCATGCATAACTGCCTAAACTGCGTAGAAAAGGAATATGTGAACACAGCTAGCAATGCCCTTGTGCTATTGTTTTAAGAAAAAAAATATTCTTTGATAGAGGAGGTGGATTTTACATCAGGAACAATAAACCACTGACCTATTTTCTATTTACGAACAATGCTTTTTCATACAGGCTTAAGAAACAATAGGCACATTGATATATTCAGTTGAGGATATGTGGAGGAGGGGTGTGTGGGGTTTTACATGAAAGAATGCTCGATATGTACATTCTTCCATATGTTTGCTAATGATAAATCATACAGCTTCATATCCATTACCCACTGACACACATGTTTGCTAATGATACATCATACAGCTTCATATCCATTACCCACTGACACACATGTTTGCTAATGATGCATCATACAGCTTCATATCCATTACCCACTGACACACATGTTTGCTAATGATACATCATACAGCTTCCCATTCATTACCCACTCAAACATGGTTTTGGCCCCGTTACCAGCATTAACCCTTCACATCCCACAGCCATTATCTTAAATTCAAAAAAATCTAGACAGAAACTGCTCTTAGTTATGTTATGGGTTTTTTTTTTTTTTTCAAATAGCCTGAATGGGCTGAGGTATATTGACTGATTAGACTAGTGTTAGGAGATTTTTTAATAATTCATTCATTAAATTTAACAAAAACCTGTAGGTTTATTATACTTTGTTAAATGGAAATTTTGTTGTTCTCATGACATTAGCTGACTTCTGTGTTGGAACTTGATTCGGTCATCAGACTTATAGACAAATTATTTTGTAACGTCTACTAGGTTGTTCAAAGGCTGCTAGTGTTAACAGCCCTGCATGTTATTATTTATCTTAATGGAAGATTATCGGGAAGTAAGGAAATGATGCATTTGCTCTATATTTGTATAGATTTACAGCTTGCTGCAGAACTGGGGAAGACGCTCTTGGATCGCAACACAGAACTAGAGGAATCGCTGCAACAGATGTATAGCACCAATCAAGAACAGATCCAAGAAATAGAAGTAGGAATTATGCACCTTTTCCTATATGTATCTATGAAGGTTCAGAGTAGTTCACATCATTTTCTTGTCTAAACATGTATTTTTTGTATTATTTTGGTAAGGGAAATATACCCTTCACCAAGTGGCACCTTAACTCCTATTTTACTTTTAATAGGCAATGCACAGAGCATATGTTATTCTGAGCATTCATATTTTCCATATTTGCTATGGTTTGTTTGGCAGAGGATTTACCAGTACCTAGAAGATGATTTTACCCTGTGATAGAAACACCTACTTCAGCATTCTTTCACTACTAGGTGTTCCATGTTTGTCTGGCAGTAAATGATAGTGAAGATTGCTATTTGGTAACATCATAGAGATGGTTTTTCCCAAGATCATGAAATAAATCATCCCCACAGCAGCTCTCTTCCTCCCCTCTTATGTGACGTAGATCGTCCCATAGTACCCGTCTCCTCACTCTGGTGGCCAAAAAGCACATGTGCAGATCGATTTCCCCCCCCAATCTGTACACATGACGATTTATGTCAAATACAGGGGGAAGAAGAGAGCTGGTGTGGGAAATTTTTTTTTTTTTTTTTATCTCTCGATCCTGGACATATGATTGTGAAATGAAAACTGATCGTGCAGCAGAACAGTTAAGTGATCATTTTCTGCAGCAGTACACTAAGTTTGATATATATATATATATATATATATATATATATATATTTTAATGTATAAGGAAAAAGTGTTTTACTAGTGACTTCTAATACAGAACTGCTCCATCTTAAATTATGTGCACTTGAACCCTCTGGTTTTGCTTAGGGGAGACTGAAAGGGGTTATTCACTAAGGTGTGACACCTTGGGTCATTTACAAAGTAGCCATTGACTTTTGCTGCTTTTTGACTGGTCTGTTAAAGCATCATCGAAGCAGCACTGTAAAATACACTCACTTTACTACTTATGCTAGTGAAGCACATTCATTAATGTAATGCTTTTCATTTGGGGGACTGTTCAGCAAAGTCTTCACACTTACTGTGCTGTTGATACCATGCTTCCTTTGTGTTTAGTACCTTACTAAGCAAGTGGAACTTCTACGCCGAATGAATGAGCAGCATGCCAAAGTCTATGAACAATTGGATAACACAGCCAAAGAGATGGAGGAAGCAAACCATAAACTGGTACTAGATAGTCGATCTTCACAGCAGAAGATTACAAGGTGAGATGTAAAGAGAGGAAAACATGCATTTACAAGGATATTGTCATATTTATTTTAAATATATATATATTTATTTGCTTTTGTGCCTCCTTCCTTTCTTACCTACTTAAGTCTTGGTTTTTCCCACTGCTTAGTGATGCACTGCATTTTTCTTAGCAAACTTACTGATTATTTAAAACGTTCTGCAGGCCATCTACTGGGGCACTGGCATACCTACTGGGGTTGCCTTGGTGACTGGGACGGTACTACAGGGGACCCAGCCTCCACCACTATGACCGCTGTAGTACTCTGCGAGGAGAGGGGGACCCGGTGCCAACTGTGCACCAGGGCCTGCCCCCTCGAAGTTCTGCCCCAGTACTGGAGTTTACACCTACATTCACTCTCTAGCTTCCTAGGGGAGGGTCACTATGTGTGTTCTTTTTAATTTTTATTACCCAGAAAGTTCATTTTGTGTAATGATTGTTTCCTCCGTAATAACCAGCACAATTTCTCTGTTTAGCTTGACTGAGACTATCGAAACCCTGCAGCTTCATATAGAGGACTTGCAAAGGCAAGTGGAGGAGCTTAAGAAATCAGGGAATGTCTGTCTCAACTGGGAGAAATCTGAGAAATCCAAATCGACACAAAGCCTTTCCTGTCTAAAGGAGCTGTATGATCTGCGCAGGTGAGCCCATGAATTAGTCACCTCTAGACAGCAGACTTCTTATTTCCTCTGTGCTTTACTGAACTTTGTAAAAAGGGGCACTTCCTCTTTATGGGAATACTCTTTCCTCTTTATGGGAATACTCTTTCCTCTTTATGAAATTATTAGTAATTGTCACAACCTTGCTGTATGACAGTTATATGTTGTAAAGGTTTAAAATATACTATATTCTATTATTTAAAAGCAGCCTGTGGTATAGTTTACGGCATGAATATATGAATTCTCCAGTTGGCCAAATGATGGTTTAGTCCTGTGAGGGAACTATAGTGGTGAACCATACTTACCTAATTGATTTAGCAGCAATATGCAATGTGTATGACTACCAGATCAATATTCATCCGACAATCCTCAGCCAAGGAGCGTCAGACAAATTCACTGCCACTCTGCTCATTTCCGGGTCTTTGCAAGTACCATCAGTCAGCTGCAGTCATTCACACATTCACATAGACCCCCCCCCCCCCGAAGCTTCGTGCACTACTGCTAGATCGATCAGATAGGTTTATCACTGCTGAAAAGGTGATGTCACTCGCCAGCACCTTCACCCGAAGTGCAGGTGCCGATGAGTGAAGCCATTGTGCCTGCGTCGGGGGAGGAGCGCTCCACAGTGAGTGAACACTCTTTCAATGTAGGCTGCAGATTTGACCTGAAAACTATTTGAAAAATGTACCTTTAAAACAGCATTTCTCTCTGTCATCTTCCCTGTCAGCCTGACTTTTCTTTCCTGAGTTGGGTGGGGCTTAGTGATTGATATTATAGCTCCTCCAATCAGATTCCTTAAATCATGATCTAGCAGGGATCTGATTGGAGGAGCTATAATGTCAATCATTTGGCCCCCACCCAAACTGACAGAAGGAAATGCTGTATAAAGGTACCTTTTTTTTTTTATTTTTTAAATGCATATATATTTACAAAAACATTTTTCATAAGTAGAACCTAAATTAGTATTAAAATTTGGAGGTGACAGGTGCACTTGAAACTAAAAACATGTATATGCAGGTTTTACTAGATAAAGCAATGGCAGTATGTGATTCATTATATAGAAATACTGTGCACCTCCGTACCTAGTTTGCAGTGACCGCTCCAAATCTTGGTCGCGCCACCTACTGTAAATTGTGATGTCATATAGCAGAATGAAACTGTAATGTTATCAAAGGGAATTCCTACTTTTGGAAATTTTGCTCTGCATTTTCTAATTATATGCCTTATCTAATACATAGGTATTTACATTTTTTGCTGACTGTATTTCCCATTCGGTTACTTCTTGCAGGTATTTTGTTTATGATCATATATTTGCCGAAAAGATAGCCTCTCTTCACTGTCAGCCAGGTCCACTTGAGGAAGAAAACAACAATCTAAAAAAGACCATGGCACTTCTGGAGAGCCATCTGAACCTTGAACGCGAGAGAAGAGAGAATCTAGAAGAGGAATACTGTCAGGTAATTAAGGAGAATTCCGAACTGGAACAGATAATCAGAGACAGAGATTCATACCATGCCCGGGCCAAGGAACTAGAAGCAGAAGTAGCAGAGATGCGTCTAATGTGTCGCTCAGACAGTGTTTTTGCAAGCAGTGTTGAAAAACTTATACCAGAGTCCATCTTCATCTCTTTTAAGGAGTCTGCAGACAAGGATTCTGAGCAGTCTGAAGCTTTCACACAATCAATAGATATGACTAAAAAGCCTTTAAAAAGATGCAGCAGTGAGATGCATCTCCCTGCTGTCACAGAAGAAACCATTTTGAAAGGACATGAAGAAACTTGCATTCGCAGGACTGAGGTAATAAAGCAAAGAGGGATTTCATTACTGAATGAGGTAGATTCCCAGTATAGTGCTCTGAAGGTTAAATATGAGGAACTGCTTCAAAAGTGTCAGCTCGAGGAAGGCTGCATTAGCAACAAGGGGGTACAAACCTCTAAAGAAATGACAGAGTTGTCACAATCAGAAGACTTAGCATGCAATTTCTCAGAACCTTCAAGAGACAAGCTTGTTTCAGCTGAAACCCAGCCTGAATATAAGGTTCTTTTTCAGGAGATATTTAGCTGTATAAATAAAACCAAAGAAGAGATTAATGAACAAAGAAATAAGCATAAGTATGCCAGTATTGCAAACAGCTAGTTCTCTTATGATAATGTGCTGCCAATATTTCAGTCCAAAGTGTTCTCCATCAAATGTGTGTTTTAAGATATACATTCTTGTGTATTTTTGACAGTTAATACTGTTAATAAGTATTGATTACCATTTATGCAGTTCTCTAAAATATACAGTTCATTATAATGGAATAGAATTATTCTTTACAGCATAGTAGCTGCTGTATTGTTTGACTTGGCTAGAGTATTCCCCATAGGTAACGTCATAAACATTAGTATGACTACTAGGAACAATTATTGAATTGCTACTGTCTAGAGATGTCATTTGACCATTTTCATTTATATGAATAAATGGAGTTACACAGAGATGTACATCATAATGTACATTAATTTGTTAAGTTCTGTTTATTGAAGGGGAAAAAAAACTGTACTGTGGAGATTTAAAATTCATATTCATAAACCTTTCTAAGTGTTCCTTCATTTTCTGTTACTTTAGGTTGGCAATGTACGGCACTGTGTTATGTAAATACCTTGCAATTATCTTCTTACCCTTCACAATAAGCAAAATATGTGACTCTAATCTCAAGATCTAGGGGGTTATTCACTATAGTCCGAATTGTTGCGTATAGGTGCGAATTTGCCAGATAAAAACAGTCGCAATAGACTGTTACTGTCGCAGTCGCGACTTTACAATGGGGAAATTGTAGCGGATTTTCTGTGGGAATCCATTGTTTATGAATTCGACAGTCGAATTCGCACCTTAGTGAATAACTCCCTAGTCTCTTAACGCATGCTGCCAAAAGGTAGGGGACAAAGGGAGCTGAAAGAGACTTGTATTTGACTTTGTTTTCCCAAAAAACCTAAACTCAACTTACTTGGAACACACCTGGTTGAATTTGAAGAATACCATCTTAAATTATTAATCTTAATTATTATAGTTTTATAATGGATGCCTAGTGTTAATTAAGTAATCTTACGCAGGAGCACAAGAGCTGTGTTTTTGAAGTATCTTTATTATACTGTGAAATATATACCACAAGCATAGTGATATTGCACTTGCTGCCACTGTATATAGTGATGTCTATATATAATTTTTTTTTTTTTTTTAAATTGTAGTCACATATTTATTTGGCAGATACTTTTTTTTTTTTTTT
>WMED01027281.1:0-10657 GCA_019650415.1 Pipa parva | reverse complement strand
GGGGACAACTATTCTCAGGAACACAGAACATGCGCAGCGGCAGCAGCAGAAAATGGAGAGAGGAGATGCAATGGTCTGCATTAAAGTGCAAGCTCACCTTTTTCATATGTGTGAAACAGGCATCAAAACAAAAAGTGTCTCAAATCCATTTATATCTATTGTATATTAAATTGTTTCTTCCAACATTGTGTCTACAAAGTAAGATATTTATAGCTTTAAAATTTGCTTAATGATAAACCAAATTGGATTTTTTTTTTGTATTACTGTTCCTTTAACAAGTCCAGGTTTAAAACAATAGGAAATCTTAATAGATTTGTTGCATTTCTATCATGCCTCTCTCAAACATGGCATTAAAATTTCCATCTGTTCTCTACAGTCATTTCTGTAGCAGTAAGATTGCCAAAAACATACATATTTCCATACCTCTGAATATATATCAGGAGGGAACAGCAGGACAGTGCAGTCTCCCCCCCGTAAGGACGCAACTGGCATACCGCCCCTGCGTTCATGATTGGTAGGTGCACTCGTCCGTGATTGGTTGGTGCACCAGTGATTTACTGAAGGTATAGGGGAGGATTGAGCCATTGGGACAGCTGGCAACTACATTTTCTATTAAAAAGTTTAATTTATATGGTACTCTTTCTTCCCCCTTCCAAAACACAATTTTCATAAAACAGATGAAAGCAGGAAAATATTGATTAAATTAAAATGAGGAAAAAGGTGGCTTTTTTTGTATTTATATGTAGGAATGTTTCCAGGTACTCATTTCCCATGACAAGGTTATTTTAAGAAATAAAAAGACACAAGCAGCATTTCTGTGCAACCTAATGCTTGAGTTGCTACAATCAGTCCCCCAGAGGCTAGCAATCATCCCCCCCAGAGGCTAAAAATCAGTCCCCCACAAGCTAGAAATCACACCCCAGGCTGTTACCAGGTTCCCATAAGAGCTGGAGCACAGGCCCAAAGTCAGAGTTAGACATTCAAACTATGAACTGCTTTCCAAGCCTTTATTGCTTTAGCTTCTCTAGGGCAATTCCTCTTCAGTTACACTAACAGTGATGTATATACTTGAATCTTAACAAATCCAGGGCTGTGGAGTCGGAGCCCATTTTGGTGGAGTCGGAGTTGGAATAAAATGGACCGACTCCCAAAATATACGGTATAATATATTGGTAGAGTTAGTTCATTGCTGTATATGCTGAATATATTTTCATAAGAATTTGGGAGAATAATGAAATGTCCTGTAAAGGTCTGTTCTATTCCTTATATAAGGATCTAGGCTAAATTGAAATGAATGTGTGCTGCACTTTATGCACATGCTCAGTAGTGAAGCTCCTTGCTACAGATCAGAGGAAAAGGCACTGGAAGGAATGGCTGCACTCATCACAGATCTGCTAGAGAAAACAGGATTAAAGAAGTTTGTTCACTACAAAAATTAGCTTTCAACGTTTTTGTTGAAAGCTGCTTTTTTTCCCCACTTACTGCAGCATTTTGCATATTTGCAATTTATTAAAGTTTTTTGTGTTTAGAAATTTTGTAATTTAGAACACAAAAAACTTTAATAAATTGCAAATTTGTATCCAATAAATATGTTTTTATGTTCTACCTAAATAGCTTGATTATTGTATCATAAGGATGATAAAAAGCTTAAATTAAGTTAAACATGCGGCATGTATGAGGGAGACGGAGTCGGACTTTGGCTTACAGATTCCACAGCCCTGAACGAATCATTAACCTTTAACAGTCCAACGTTCCCAAATTGGGAACATGTAATAAATAATAAATTAATAATGTAATATAATAAATTACCGGTATTTATTACATGTTTCCAAATTGGGAATGTTGGACTGTTAAAGGTTAAAATTTAAAAAAATTCAAATTTCAAAAGATAAGTGAGTCTCTGGCTTGTACCCTTGGCTTTTGGGCCGAGCATCACCCCTACCTGTATGTGAAATTTTTAAGGTTCATCAGTGCAGCACTAATAAAGCTCTCTGCAAACAAGTCTGTGCAAACTTGCCAAGACTAAATTTGCTTAAAAATGCCATTATTATTGGGTTGGTAGACGCATAGCTCGGAACTATTACTGGTTGTATCCAACAATTTGGGACCATTTTACATGGAACATTTGAGGGTGATGGAAGTCGCCCACCTTCTCCCCCACATTTCACTACATGAGGCAGAGACCCATGCCAGCCATTCAGTTGCACTGTTGCTCGTCGGTAGGCTGTTTTTGTCAGCAAGACGTTAACGGACTATGGCCACACCTCTTTCTACAACCACAAACTATAATAAGGTTTTTACAACTATCAGTGTTTTAGGATTAACCTTAATGCTTCTCTACATATACACATTGTTTACTGCACAGAAAAGGGAGGATGTGTGGGTGAAAAATTATTTTTTGGATATTTTCTTGTATATCCAAAAACAAATATTGTTCTCATTCATTCCCATTTTTTCCCCCTCTTTTGCTTTCCTGCCATTACTTTATTAATGAAAAAACAATGAAATGTATTAACATTTGTGCCAGACAGTGACACCAAAAATGCAATAAGCCTTAAATGCATTTGTAGTTACTAAATATTCAACCGGTGCATCCTGTATGTATGTGTATGTATATATATATATATATACACACACACACACACACATATACATACACACATATACACACACACACTTTATGTAAAGCATCATACAAAAGAAAGCTATACAATTCATCAATTTAACTTTAAAGATAATATTTTTACATGAGCTGTATTTAAATAATTGCCATGCCAATCCAAATGACAAATTGTATTTTGTGGGTGTAGCTAATTGTAATCAGGCTCCTTATTGTCTGTTCAGGCTAAAAGTAGCTTGTGTGGTTTATCCAGTTCAGCTATATAGTTACCAGTTAATGTTTGCTACAACTGCTGTGATATGAAAGAAAGCAGCGCAGATTCCAGTCAAATGTTGTGCTTGTTTCCCAGAAAAACAACATTTTGTATTAGCTGTAAGGCTGGGTTCACACGAGCGTATGAGGCACAGCGCATCATATACTCGTATGGGGGAAAAAAAAGAAAAATACGCAGAGCATATTTTTCAATTGTACTTACCAGTGACCGTGACAACGATGGCCAAAATGCGATACACAGCGTTCCGGATCCAGCGTATGCACATCATACGCTCGTGTGTCCGGAACTAGGTAAGTATAGTTGGCTTTCATTGAGCCGTATTTTTTTTTTTCACACGAACATATGATGCACTGCGCACCATACGCTCGTGTGAACCCAGCCAAACTGTTGCAGCAGGGATTTTACTGAGCAAGTTTGGGCTTCTGCACCAAGGGAACAGCAAGGGAAATCAGAATCTAGAAATCTAAAATAAATAAATATAGTACTGAATTAGGAAAACCTTTGTTCTGGGATACATCTGGAAATAAAACAAATTGTTTTTAGCTTTAATTGCTTTTTAATGTGGTCATAATATGAAATCAATTCTTCACCATTCGACTGATATGAACGACACACCACCTTACCAAACTCTTCCATTTTCAGGTCAGGGTCACACTGACGTATTAGGTGCGCATCATTTAAAAAAATTTTTAAAAAAAGCACGTTGCAAAAAAAATGCCAAAAAAATAAGCTGTCGTGAAAAACCATAGAGAACAATGACTATTGTGTGTATAATGTCACACTTAAGTTTCATAGAGAGGACCATACTAAATGGGAATACTTCATGACGTGTTTTTACGAGTGTATGGAACGCAACACGAACAATGCAGCAGGATTAGTAGCAATGGGAATTGAACAACAGTTGTCACACAGGGAAGAAAAGCAATGCATAAGTACTATGCATTTATAAGAAAAGAGCGGCATGAAAATGCGACAGCTTTTTCATCATACGCCAGTGTGTCCCTGGTCTTAGGGGAAACGTTAACATTTAGCATTTACAAGGACTGTTTAAATTTAAAGGGCCAGATCTAATCATATCTGATTGTAGCTATATTATATATAGATGGAGCTTTCAAAGGCACTTCATGGAAACATATTATTTAAAGTTCCATTTTAAAAAAACACACAATGGACAGAGCAGCTGGGGTTTATTTACATAACCAGATAAAAGATAACTGCAACCTAAAGACACATTATGCATTTTGCAGTCTTAGGCTAGGTTCACACGAGCGTATGATGCGCAGCGCATAATACGCTAGTGTGGGGGGAAAAAAATACGGCTCAACAAAAGCCGATAGTATTTATGTAGTCCCGGACACACTAGCGTATGATACGCATACGCAGTCTGGAATGCTGTGTCGCTTTTTGGCCAGTGTATGATACACTGTGCACAAAATGCAACCACATAGGAAGTGCTGTGAATGCCAAGGGAGCGTTTACACTGTCGCTGGTAAGTACAATAGAAAAATATGCTTGCCGTATTTCTCAATTTTTTTTTTCACATTAGCATATGAAGCGCTGCACATAATACGATAGTGTGAACCTAGCCTTAGAAGTGCAGTAAAATGCATTCAACAGCCCACAAAACACTTTTAGCTATCCCCCTTTGATTTACCTCAAGGCCAGGTTCACACTGGTATAAATACACTTGCGCATATATGCTGTGCTTTAAAAAATAAAAAAGTGCACCACAAATCCATATGCAACTTACCTGTTCCAGCCACACTAGCGCTAAACGTAAGCACGCAAGCAAATGCTTGCTGTCACATATTCGACAGGTGTACCTAGGCTAGGTTCGTGCTAGCATTTTTATGGGCGGCGTATTATACACCCGCACATTAACAAAAAAATGAAAACCTATGGGACTTACCTGCTGCCAGCCACACTAAGCGTATGACGTAAGCGTACGCACCCCGGAACATATCAAGTCAAATATTTTCTGGTGTATATAAGTCGCGCACAAAATGCAGCCAGATAGGAGGAGCCGTGAATGCCGAGGGGGCGTTCACACTAACGGGGGAATTCAGCAAGCTCCGAAGTGAGGCGCATAGTGTTCGCCTCACTTCGGAACAACTGAAATGCGCATGCTGATGTCCTGCACGTGGACATCAGCACACGCATTAAAGGGATTCCCCTCCCGGCGAGAGCACTTGAGTCTCCTCGCAGAAACGCGTGTGTAGAAAATACTTACCTGGGATTGAGCAGTCATTTTTTTGTATTGTGCTTGTGTATAAAATATGCCAGGCTGAAATATGCTCTGTATTGTTTCTAAAATATGCAGTGCATATACGCTGTGCGTGAACCTAGCCTTATGGACAAGTAACAAAAAAAAAAAAGAAAACATTCCCATTTAGATTAGCATGGCAGTTACTTAACTACAACACTTGTAAAAATGTTATCTTTGAAGCTAAAGGCGTGAATTTTATTGCTTTCCGTCTGTTTATCTTTACTGATTGCAGAGATGTTGTTTACGCTTGTTAAACAGACCTCAACCACACCAATTGTTTTAGAACTTTATGTAACATATTCAGGAGAGCTCGCCCCAGAAGGCCCAATTTTAAAGCTAAATGTCTTACTTAATAGGATTCAAGACAGAAGATATATAGGCTAGGCTGGAGATACCCTTTAAAGAAGAACTAATAAATCACAAATTGTTTATAAGCCAGAGGGGGTAATTCAGCATTCACGCGGACATCAGCAAACGCTTTAAAGAGATTCCAGTCTCGGCGAGGCTTGCAAGGCTCACTCGAGTTCTAGTACCTGTGACGCATGCAGCAAATCAGTGAGCGCATAACAGTCTCTGCGAGCAGAGGCGAAGCATCGGAGGGTAAGTTCGGAGTACGCTGAATTACCCCCATAATGTTTTCCCATTCAAGTCAGCTACTGGATTATTTCTGCTTTGTCTACATGCATAATATCACAAGTACATGGCAGCCATTGCACAGTCTTGAATGTGCGAGGACAATGAGGAATACATCAAGCCACCTATTGACTTTTTGCACAAGCAGTAACTGTGACATAATACATTGAAGCTGGATTCCTTATTTGTATTATTTTATTGTATTATGTGGTATCAGCCATCATTTATATGTTAAAGGAAATAAATCCAGGACATATCCCATTATTTACAATGGAACGTTACATAATACATATTTATAAAGTGTCCCAGAAATTCCTGTTTATAGAAGCCGGCAGCAGTCTACAATAAGAAACAAAAGGGAAAAAAAAAAACACAATAAAGCAATAAAACAAATGAATTAGACTTCAGTGGAAGAGTTTTACAGGTACCATATATATCAACTTGTCCTGCCAAACAGCCATTTTATTTTCTGCTGTTATTTTCAATCAATTAAATAGGGGAGGGGGCAATCTGTTCTAAATTGGTCATTTTAGCAGAAATCACAACAAAGGTATATCACATGGTTCAATAATCATTACAAATGTGCACAGTCGTGATATACCAATCTTGCTGACGTGAACAGATATTTCTAATGTAAAAACTGCTACTGCACTTGCTACTTGCTCAATTCACCCAAACACACAGGAACAGGAAGTGAAGAGGATCGCAGAGCTTGCTGAAAACAGAAGCAATCAACCTTCAAGTACAGCAGTTCTCAACCTGTGGGTCTCTACCCCGGTGGAAGTCGCACGACCATCCCACAGGGGTTGAGAACGGCTGCGGCACCCGGAAGCGACCGCAGGACCCTTCTTGTAAGGGTTCCTGCGGGGTGACGACGGCCCAAAACGTCACCACGTGACGCGTGCACGCGATGACGTTTCGCCCGAATGTCACCACGTGACACGTGCACGTGATGACGTTTCGCCCGAACATATCAGTCAGTGCGAAGTGCGCCCAAGGATCCGGGGACCTCACTTCGTACTATGGTAAATTCCCCCCAGATTTGTGTATTGATTCCTTTACAACTAGACTTTTAACTGAGCGACAACAGACCTGTCACACAATGAAAGGTCCATGCTCTGGTAATGTTTACAGCTGGCAAGTTAAAATAAATATGTTGATATCTGAGGTGCTACCAAACTCCCAGCTCCAATCCAAGCAAGGGGAATGGACATAATTTTTCACTAATAGTACACAGCCTTTGCCCTAGGAAGATAGACGATCAACATGTACAATCATTGGCAGCTGATAGTTGACCTCAAGTTCATTGTATTCTAACAAAGTCTAGTCACAACAACAAATGTTTTCTAGGCTTCCTAAATATAAAAACTGCTTCAAATATGGGTGCAAGAAGCTTGATCGCAGAAAAACACCAATATGATCTGAAAGCAATTTTACACAAGCGTAAATGAGAGAGCAACAGGAGATATCTTGTAACTTTTAGCAGCTGCGTAAAATGCTGCACTCACAAATGCTACATGTGGTATAACCCTAACAGCCCGCTATTTTAATTTCCGCTATTTTAATGTAGAATCTACAAGGTGAGTCCGGGCAGCAGAGCTGTAACTGTAGACAGACTGTAGAGTACTGCACCTTAAAGACAAAGGACTTATGATCTTGTCTTGCGCATTTGCTCCGATTCTGATTTTTAGGGAGAAATTTATTAATCTTGGAAAGACCGCTCTCAGTCTTTCAGAGTTTATTGCACGAGATCTTGCATTGTTCTTGCGAGTTTTTCGACTGTACGATAAAAAGGTAGCCATACTATTAATGTAAAGTATGGCTACCTTTCCATCAAAAAAATCGAGATTGAAAAACTCAAGAAAACAAACAAACCAAAAAATTTTTTTGAAAAACTTGCACGGTAATCTTGCAAGAACAATGCGAGATCTTGCACGATAAACTTGATAAGACCAAGAGTGGTTTTTCCGAGTTTAATAAATTTCACCCTTAGGGAGAAATTTATTAAACTTGGAAAAGCCGTTTTCGCTTTTCCAAGTTTAATCATTCGGGAGAACACTTTGAAGTTTCTCGCGGTATCGCGAGATTTGTCTCGATCGATACTTGCCATGAGAAACTTTTTTTTATTGAATATGTCCATGGAAAGGTAGCTATACTGTATTTCCATGGATATATTCAATACAATAAAAAAAGTTTCTCATGGCAAGTATCGTTCAAGGCAAATCTCGCAATACTTACCGCAAGATACAGTACTTTACACTGTTCTCCCGATTAAACTCAGAAAAGCGGAAACGGCTTTCCAAGTTTAATAAATTTCGCCCTTTAGAATTCAAGATTTAAAGCAAGCCAAGGAAATTTTTCAATTACACCACTTTTTTCCCCCACAGGAACAAATAATGGAATTTTGATTAAGATAACCATTCATTAAAAAAAAAAACAGCACATTACAGTGTATAAGTTGTGTCACTCATTCTGTGTGTGTATGCGTCAGGATGTGCTTAACATAACCGATACTGAAACAATTACTATTAAGTTACAAATAAGATCTATTAGCAATAAGTTCTATTACATAAGATCAGCAAATATTTTAATACACGAGTTATTATATTTATAGTACCCATTACTTGTTTTTCCCAGAGATAATTATTATTGGTATTTTCAGACACTAAACGTATTCTGCCCAGTTTTATATTTAGCTACTTCAGTTTACTAAAAAAAGAATACTGAATAAGAGTAATGACTATACTTGGCATATTGGTTGGGTAACATCTCATATTTTGACTCCTATCAAGACAAACAAGAAAGCACTGTGCACACACAGGAACCTGCAGCATTTACAAACCACGCTCAACTCAACTGCAGAATCATTCAAAAACATTCTAAAAAAACAAAAATATCCACTGTTGCATTTCATGCAAACCCAGCAACTACCAGGACAAAAAAACTTTTAGAAAGCTAGTTATATGCATGCATATTTTTAAATGCGTGGGACTTCTAGGTTACTCTATATTTGAACAATATAAATGTAATACCGGTACTAACAGGGGAGAAGTGCTTAACATAGTACAAAGTGAAGAATATTACAAACATTGAGCCATAATGATAACACCACTTTACCAGGCAATGAGTGAAACAAGAGGATAGAGGTTTCCTGTCCAGGAGACCTTATAATCTAAATGGGAGGGAGACACATACACAGATTTTGCAAATGATAACATCACCTCCACTGCTACAGTATTTCATTATCAGGTACACCTTAATATTCATTCTAGTTAATAATAATACAGGGGCAAATTAAGGGGCGCTTTTCATGTCTATTTGTTTTTAATTGCCTTATATTTTCTATGGATTGATTTTAACGCAACATTGGATTAAACTTTTTGCTTTTAAATCGTGAGAGTGCACTACTCCGCTTCTCCTTTCGCTTGTTGGCCAAAATATAGTGCACCCCGATTTCTTTACTCAGCTTGTATATTATGGGGATTGAGCAAGCCAAACTATCTGATTGTAATAATAATACATTAGCCTGCTGTCACACAGGAACATTATACCCAGACTCTCAGCATCAGACAGCTCAAAGTCAATTTACCATATTTCCTCAATGGCGCAGGGTCCCCTATATGTTCATTGATGGCTGCATACTAACCTGACATAAGACCACAAAAATAAAAATTCCCATTTGAACCGACAGGGCAGGTATTCAAACACAGCAAGTGTAAAAATGTTATCATTAAAGTTGAAATCATGAATTTTGTCTTGCTTTCTCTCAGGTTTTATTTTTACTGATAACCCTGTTTTATGTGTCGGTAACATAGCTAATTTGGTCTCATTTTCTATGTTCTTTGACTATAAGGCTAGGTTCACACTAGCATATAGGAAAGTAGGAAACATTAGAGGACATTTTTCTGTATTGTCGATATATGATTAGCTGAAAGGACAATACAGAAAAATATCCTCTAATGCAGCAGTTCTCAACCTGTGGGTGGGTCGCGAGGCCATCCCACAGGGGTCGAGAACCGCCGCAGCACCCGGAAGCGTCCGCAGGAACCCTTCTTATAAGGGTTCCTGCGGGTGACGTCGGCCGAAAACATCACCACGTAACACGCGTACATGATAAGGTTTCAGCCGAACGTCACCACGTGACGTGCGTATGTGATGACGTTGCGGCCGAATGTCACCATGTGAAGCGTGTACGTTCGGCCGAAACGTCATCACGCGCGGTGATGTCAGCGGCGGGAGTTGCCACCCCCAGAAGGTTGAGAACCGCTGCTCTAATGTTTCCTACCTTCGATTGGATTCAGTTGAATCCATTCCTATGATTTGAAGAGGATTTTCTTTATCAGTGAATTTACACAGGCGTTTTTCCCTGCTTTCTTTGCTATTACAAAATGAATGTCAGTGAGAAAACTCAGAGCATTATTACTCTGTGTGTGATCGCAACTGTTAAATTCCTATTGAAACTAATCTACTCACACAAAATACACCGCTTTCCTTATGGTCAAAGAAATAGTGCAGGTAGTGTTCTACCGTAATACGCTCTCAATGGAACGCTAATGTCAACACTTTTCTTCCATTAGCATTGTTCTCTACGGATTTTCCCTGGCATCTTTTCTCAGAGTATTTTCGCCGGAGAACTTTTAAAAAAAAAAAAACGCTGCGCACAATACGCTTCTGGGAACCTAGTCTAAGTGAATCAGGCCAAGCATCCAGAGACTGCACCATCTGTACTCTAAGCCCTTGAGGGGCCAAAAGTGGTGGCGTTTTTTTTTTAGCCAGATACAAAAAAAAACCCACAGAATTCATCTTCACATGTACAAACCCCAAAATCAGAAAAGTTGGCACGTTGTGTAAATCGTAAATAAAA
>WMED01027280.1:0-10657 GCA_019650415.1 Pipa parva | reverse complement strand
TTGTGTGTCGCAGCTGCGCATTGAGTGCACACAGTTGTGTGTCGCAGCTGCGCATTGAGTACACACAGTTGTGTGTCGCAGCTGTGCATTGAGTGCACACAGTTGTGTATCTACACTAGACAGGCTGTTTCACATAGAAACAGGGGATCAGGGAAGCCTGATTATTTATTGGCGCTAATGTGGCACCGTCACAGAGAGAAGGGAGGCAGTGAACTGTAGCTAACAATGAATAATGACTGGTTGCCAGGCGATTACTGTCTTCTCTGGTATAGGGGAGGCCCAACCTCCTAACACAGACAGCAGCGGCAGTGATAATTATGTCAGTCAGTGACACTGCTCAGAACCTTACAATCAAGCATTGAGGACATTAAAGCCCAAGGACGTTAGATTGTGCTGAGATCTGCAGCGCTTGCAGTGACTGGCTGAGGACGCCGGGAAACGCACAACAAAAACTAAAAGCTGGACTAGCACATTACGGCTTTGTTTTTGTTCACAAGTCGATCAGCGCCACCCAGTGGCAAGGGAACAGAACAGCGTTCTCTGGCGTGAGAGGGGCGCGCTCACACACAGAGAGGCGGATACTGCCCCACGTGTGCACAGTGGGCCCGCCCGCACTGTTACTGCCGCTGCTGCTGCCCAACACAGCACAGAGCTAGGAGCCCGAGGAAGAGCAGCAGCATGGCGGGGCTGCTCTACCCGCTCAGGGCCAGCGACTGCTCCGCCGCCACTACGGTCAACATCTTGCTGGGGGTCTTCCACGTCCTCCTACCCTTCTTTCGGCAAGGAGGGGGGCAAGGTGAGGAAACACATCTAGGAAAGATGAAGGAGCAATAGGAACACAATGGAGGGTATGGGGTGCACGCCTTCTTACTGTAACCATCCTGCCACTGGCCAGTTGCTGCTGAACTACAATTCCCACCACCCCTGGCTAGTTGTATCTGGCAGAAGGGGCTGTAGTTCCATCAACAGCTGGACAATCGCTGGCTGAACCTCTGCTGGCTCCAGGGCCTGCCTTTATTTCTACAGCCCTTATGGCAGGCAGTTATCCAGGCACACCCCCTACCCTATGCCAGATAAACATTGTGGCAAGCTGGTCTCAGGCTTTACTGATCCGAGTAAGCTCAGTGGGTTCACACATGTAAATGCAGAGTTAGTGTAGGTATGTATGTATAATTTTATTTATAAAGCGCCACAAATTTAAGCAGCGCTGTACAATTCAGCAATACAAATATAATACAAACAAGGGAAAAGTGCAGTAAACAATACAAGTAAAATATTACAAGGATACATCAAATTAAGTGCTAGGTAGTGATTGACACAAGAGGTTGGAGGTCTCTGCCCCAAGGAGCTTGCAATCTAAGTAGGCTTGAGGCACTGCTGTCATTGGTCACTTGGTATATACAGACCCTGCTACCCCTAAGGATTGAGCTAAGAATGGAGGACTATCTTGGAAATTACAAGCTGCAGCTTGGTTGGGGGATATATGTTTAGAGTGCTACTCTGTCTGAAGTGCTTTTTATAATAAGGGGCATTATGAATGCAATCCTACCAGGGAACAGTACTCATGATCAGCTCAACACACTCACTTGTTAATTTAGCAAAACTACTTCAGGGGTTTTGTTGTGCTACCAGGCAAGCACCTACACAAGCACAAACATGTACATGTGTTTAGGCCGTGCTGCTGTATCATGCCTACTTGCAAGACAATACAAATGAAACACACTTTTGTTTTACATTTGTGCACCCCTAGTGATCGAACCAGTCCCCAGCATGGTCGAATTGTGGCAAGCTGAAGAGGCAGAGCTGATGCTTCACACTCAGGTGAGAGCTGGGCTGTTGGAGTATATGATGGGGCTTCTTTTTGCCATCTATATCATAAAAGTGCCAGGCTTGTACTTATGGATGCACTTAATAAACCTTCCAGCAAGAGTTTTATACTAAATGTTGTCATTTCTACTAACAAGTGATGGCAGTATTGTGACCCGTGCTAAGAGACAACTGGTTTAGCCCAAAGGCATTGGCCAATTTAGCTTAATGGTTATTTGATTTGTTTTGCAAACAGTTTATTTTGCAATGGTATGTATGCATTATCATAAATGGCTAAAGCAGGTATGTGTGCCCAAGAACTTGTAGAGTAATAATGAGCTTATGTGATGCAAGATTTAAGGGGTGTACTATTTATGCAACACTGTAGTTTATAGAATGTTCAGACTGCTTTCTGTATTTTGTGATGTTGGTGCCCTCTCTAAATTGCTGTATTTACAGCTCAAACTGTGATATTGAAAGATTTAGCGGAAAAGAGATGAACCCTAAATCACCAGTCTTTGTTTTGTTTATAATTATGTGGAGAGACATTTGCCATCTAGCATGACTTGAAACATACATAAATCTGTTTCTTCCTTCCCTTTGTGTGTGTTTCTTTGTTAGCACTAGCTGTATGCCACTTGTTTATAGCGCCTTAGACTAAAGCCTTTTTTTTATGGTTTGTAAAAACAAAACCTTGCTGTTTGTTTCATTATCGGGAAATTTGTTGTACAAGAATACCTCCATATTGGTAACAGTGAGGTAAGGTAATGAAAGTGTAGCATATCCCAAGCAGTTTGTTTAGGCAGCTAGTTTGTGTACAAATAATAGGTGGTGTTAATAATATTTAGAAAACTACAATACAGCATGTCATCTTCTAAACTGACAGTAAATGAAAAAACAAATTAGTGCTAACTAATGAGGGGTTAATTGAGTACCCTTATATATGAGATTGTAAGTTGGACTAATTATGTACAATGTATATACATGTTACTATTTAGAGTTGTGGGCTTTGACATCTCTGGACTCTGAATTAAAGGAAATAAATGTGCTCTGACAAGTGCACCAGACAGCCCTCCCCCCACACACATTAGCCATGACTTTACCAGAGACAGCATTGTGCCAACTTAAATGTGCAACAAACAAACCATGGATCTGCTTCTGCTCTACACCTAACAGCCATGTGACAGCCACCCAACCCAGGCTGCCTGCAGCACCCATAGTCCAGATAAGATTACAGCTGGGTGGAGGGAGACCTGTTTTAGTCAGACACTATCTGCATGGCTTATTCACTTATTTCTTTCATTGTATTTGTTCTTGTTGTAGAGACAAATATGCTTCTCTTGAAGTTGGGCTTACAGAATGGGATACCCAATAAATGTAAAGAATGTGCCTTTACTTTCATAGAACACTTAATCCTGGAATAGTGTTAATTGTATTAGAAGTTTTGCTGTCTGTTGCCTAGCCATCATTTCATCCCAGTAAGTTGAATTAAATTCCCCCTCACCATAAGTACATTGTAAGAGAGGCAGTTATTTAGCACATGCTTTAAATCTGTAGTATGCTGACTAGCTATAATTGCTGAAATGATTTATGACCTGTAATTCAAGATTTGTTTATTTGGTTGATTCTAATGTAGAGATTTTATTTGGTAGTACATAATCAATTAGGCGTTGGCCGAAAATACATTTTTGATTGGCCTGTTTATTATTTACTGTTACTGTTTACTGGGGCCTTGAGTTTCTTAGTTTTTTTCACATTAAACTTTCTTTTTCTTTTTTTTTTAAGTAAATGAGGTCTAAAATACAGGTTTCTGGTGTTCTGTGCATGTGTGAGCAAACATTTTAACATTTTTCCATGTCTCAGTTTTAGATGTTTGTTTGAATTCTGGTTTGAGGTTCCTCTTTTCTAAAATAACTTTCTGACAGGGTAGTGCTAAGAGTGAAACCACATATGTGTCAAGTAAAAGTGAACCAAGCTTCTTCCATTTTCTATTTCTTCTGTATAATCATGCTAACCTTTGTTTGATCAGATTGCCCAGCAGATGCTATTGTGTGCATGCTTGTGCTCTGAGGAAGCTCCCCCTCCTCATCTCCCCAGACATGTCTGTTTAGTGAGGGATCTGTCACACAAAGGGAGAAACACGCTTACTGTTCTGTCTGCTATTGTATCAAGCACATTTTTAAATTCCATTTGGAGCACAATACAAAACCAGCTATGTGTTGATTTTTGCTTTTTAGTTACTATTTAGCTAAAGTAAATGCACAATAGCTCATCTCGGGGAAAATGGACTATATTTGGCCGTATTTAATATGTTTGATAATTAAACAAATATAATTGAAGAACCCATTCTATCTCTAAAAGAATACTAACGGTCTTAGATTATAGTTAGCCTGTTTGAAGGACATACAGATGAATTCATCAACAGGGCAGTCGATTACAAAGATCTAGCAACCCATAGCAATCAATCAAAACTTGGCTTTTATAAATTTAGTATCCTTTTCCAGTGAATGCTGACAGCTGATTGGTTGCTATGAGTTAATAGACTTCTGTAAAGATTGCCCTTGTTGATTAATTCCCCTGATTGTATCCTAATTTATGTTTGCCTTGCATTGCTGCAACTTTACCTGATTTCATATTTTTACCATTGTGTCCTTATGGAAATTAATAGTTTCAGATCCCTTCCTGAACCTGTTGATAGCCCTGGCAGCAGGTCATCATTGTTCATGACCTGATTGGTGGATGGAGTGACTGCAAAGCAAAGTAATAACATGAATGCAAAACTGTAGCATTATAGAGTGGGGGTATTCTGTTCTTTTCACATTTAACATAACAGTAAAACCAAATAAAGATAATGCCAGGAATGCATCTATAGTTACTGTGTATTTAATCTGTGCTTTTAAAACTCTAAATTATGTCTATCAATTTTGATATGGAGCTATTTGCTGTTTTAGGCACTTTTATGCACCACAGAACACAATGGGCCTGGGTGAAGTAACCATAATTGATATAATGAAAGTGCAGAGGCTGCTACTTTAAACCACTTTATTATGAAGCAGCAAATCTGTACCTTTGGTCTATAGTGATATCTTAAAGAACTGCTGCTGGTAGTATCTCATGGTGCCTGGACACATCATCACACACACATTTTTTGACTGGTTGGGAAATGTCATATGGACTAAAATATTAATATCAATAAGGCATTTTATACAGTGCTGGTTTTAACACCTTCTCTGTAAGAAGTCATAGCCCAGGACAGCATCTTTCTCAGTAGTGAGTAAAGCTGAAATGTTACAAAGGCACCATTATTTATGGAGCAAAACAAAGTTGTCTGTGTGTTTTAGCCCATATGAAACAATGAATTCTACTTTTCCAGATCAGATTCAAAACAGCCAGCATGGCCCTAGCCTTATACTCTTTATTCTCTAGAAATCTCCACATTGTTGCATGACTTCAGCAAACCCTTTGTTAAAGGAGAATAAAAAGTATAAATAATAATCTTCTCACACAGCCATTAGTATGCCTAATTTACAGTCAGCACTGTTTCTCAGCATAATTTATTAGGTATAAGCAGTAATCAATTGAAAAAGTGAATGCAATAATCCCTTGCCCTGCAAGAATACAGCCTTGTTTAGCGCATTCACAGCATGAAGCTCATTTTTTGCTAAAAAGTAATCCATCATGCATAATATCTCTGATGCATCCTTTCCTAAAATGCCTACCCATTGCACTGTAATGTAGCATGTACAGTGGTGTATTCCCTGTAGGCTGAGAGGCCCTTGGATGTAGGCGGATCACATAATTTGGTCGGTGATTATTTTCACAAAGGGGTGTCGTCAGTTAGTGTGTGTGTGTGTGTGTGTGTGTGTGTGTGTGTGTGTGTGTGTGGCCTAAAGCGAGAAACATTCTTTGCCTATAATCTTATGAGATGTAAATCCAACTCTGAGCATATCTCATTTTTATGAAATAATGGAGTATAAATTAATTTTCTGTTTGTCTTCTTAAAATATTTATGAAGACATGCATAATGATAGTCTGGTTACAAACTGTTTCCTGTATTTAGAAATATTTTACTTGCATGTTGACTGCATGTTATATTATATAACAGAGAGCATTGATACTTTATTTCTCCTGTAGTGATAGTTTAATTTGATAAGCCTCTCAGGGAGTCATTCTCTAAAGTCTGAATTCGACTGTCAAATTCTCAAACAGCAGATTCCCAGATTGACAATATTTCTATAGTAAAGTCACGACTGCGACAATATTCTCATTATAAAGAGGCGACTGCGACAATATTCTCATTATATAGACGCAACCAATGTTCCCTCTAAGCTGTGCGCGTGTGCGCGTGCACATGACCCGTCAAACCAGCGCACACAGATTAAAATGGTGCGCACAAAAAATTTGTATTTAAAAATTTAAAATTGTATTTAAATATACAGTATATGTATTACACAATTATTTACTTAGGCTTATAATTTTGCACATACGAAATTTCTTGCGCATACAGCCTTTACAAAATTAGAGGGAACATTGGACGCAACTGCGACATTTGCAGTCTATTGAGACTGTCTTTAGCTGGTGAATTCACACCTTTACGTGACAGTTCAGATTTTAGAGAATAACCGCCTCAGAGTTTACAGGCTTGTGGGTTTTTGAGACATGCATGGACAGACATGTCTAGAGTGAAGGCAGGAGCAGTAGGTTCCAAAACTTGACTTCTAGCATCAAGATAAAAATGAATACCAGTGGTCTCCCAATGGCATGTACAGCATGAAAACAATATATTATGTGCACTCTCTGGGAGCAAGGAAGCAAGAATAATGTTAAAGTATAGTGTGCTTTTAACCTTTTAGGCAGTGGTAATAATGTTTTGAAAGAGGCATGCCATGGTAACAGGCCAGTTGCTTTCAAACCTTCACTTTCTCATGGTTAACACTTCCCTAAGCCTGGGTTTGAGTTTTTTTAATTAGGCTCATTATTGTCTATGGTGCAAAACACAACAGTCTGTGTGGATTATCCCACAGCAAACAATGGATGTTGTTTTTCCAACGCTGCTTAAAATCTGCTTGTATGAACTCAGCCTCAAAGTGGAAATTCATTTTTTAATGTGATTACCAATGAACACAATGGGGTCTGTCACTGCTGTGTTTTGATAGTGTAGTACCT
Organism: Pipa parva; assembly: GCA_019650415.1. Lineage (NCBI taxonomy): Eukaryota > Metazoa > Chordata > Amphibia > Anura > Pipidae > Pipa > Pipa parva. Next base: position 3,685 of record WMED01027280.1, on the reverse strand, counting down.
TTACCCTATAGGTAACTTGCTTTTGCATTAATCGAGTTCCTTGTCTGTGTTCACTAGAAATAAACATAAGTGCTGTCATCTTCAATAACTCATGGATTATTCTGTGCTATTAAGAGTTTGATATTCCAAGAATGAAAGTAGGAAAGTAGGTATGTATGTGGTGGAAATACTGACCATTATGCAGGCATTGATCTTAAATTTAACTTTAAATAAATACATTTTCTTTTGCATCTCTGCCTGTTTTTTATTTCTATTTTATTTTTTTACTAAAATTTTATACTGCAAGATTTGTTTATCCTAAACACAGTGTCCCTTTAATTTTTATCTTGCTTACTCTTAGTCATGCTATTAAAAGAAAACTAAAAATATTTACATGTACACTGATATTGGTAATTCATTTTTCATTCCTATTGTAATCTCAGAAAAAAGTCAGCTGCAGGTGCACAAAGTGTGCCAATCGGCATAACCGATGATGAACTGAAATTGGATTATTCCAGTAATGCTTTATTAAAGAGATTCGATAAAATGTATGCAATACTTCTAAAATGTATCATTTACAAGCATAGATAATATAGCATAAACACGTTCTTTTATGAAAATTCTGATGTAATGTGCCCTTAAGGACTCCTCTTGATAGTGTTTTCGAAGTTAAATTTCTAAGCATTCGAGAATCCGAATCTTTGTCATTGCCCTGACTTTTCTTGTTTCTATAGCATTCTTTAGTCTTACTCCATTATTAATACGTCTTCTGTTTGACATAACAAGTATGTACAAGTTAAATGTTTAAAGGGGTCAAGTTTCTCAATGCATTCCAACTGTTTTTGTGGGGCAGACTCATTCTGGATCAGTGTACTTCTAAATACGGTAAGTTTTGTACTCTAAAGCTTTGTATACAATGGAGATTGTACTAGTGGTTAGGTGCACTGTGTTGTTGTGCATGCAAAGGCTAGAAAGAAATTGTGCTTGGTAAATATTTTTTCAAACGTGTTTCTAGGACTCAATAGCAGTGTATATATTTGGGATTTTCACATAGCAGCACAGGTAAATCTCAGTATTTCTACTGTGACACAAATCCTCCACTGTTTTTGAGGCCCGAGGACAGGTTTGTACCCCACATTGCCATATGTTGCTTGACAAAATCATTTAAGCACATTTATATGCCTTTAGTAAGTAGTGTGATGTTGTGTGAGTACTGATCCATTAACCCTGATGTTCTGTTCGGTTCTACTATACACATATAATGTTCGGTCATTTTAGACCCAGCCTATTAAAGTCTGGATTTTTAACTAATATAAGTGTTTTATTTGAATTTGTTTTGCATTATTATACTGTATGTGAACATGGTTGTTCATAAACAAATGAAAAATGAAATCAAAAACTTAATTTTTATTTTTTTGTGTCAAATGTTACATATCCTTATTGCATTATTCATGCATATTGCACATTTGCACAAAAAACAAAATCTTTATAAAACTGTAAACTATAACTAATAACATAAAACTGTATGTAAATATATTTAAAAAAACAAAAATAAGTCTTGTTTTTTCTATATAAAATGTGAAATAAGGTTTAAGGTGCTAAATTTACTGTTTGCATTCATCACAAGTATAATTTACATGTCTTTTGCATAAGTACTTTGCACATTTGTAACATATCACATTTGATTTGTGATTACTTGATGTTGGACAGAAGGCACATCATTTCCGTTTTAGGCTGGTTGCACTGCTGGTGGAGGCCGTGGGTATCGTCACAGTGCTGGTTGCACTGCTGGTTGAGGCCGTGGGTATCGTCGCAATGCTAACGGAAGCCCTTGGTTCACTTTCTTCAGCATGCTGTTGGATCCTGTGGACAATTGCTGCAGATCCATCATCTCTGGGTGTTACTTTTCTTTGTTCAATATATGGGCTAACCAGTGATTTTCCCAACTACTCTAAAAAAAATTCTTTTATATAATTTTATTTTTGTTCTAATTTGGGTCTATTTCACGCCATAACACAAATGCATTACATAGTTTATAAGGCTGAAAAAAGACACAAGTCCATCCAGTTCAGCCTATTTTCCTGCAATGTTGATCCAGAGGAAGGCAAAAAACCCATGAGGCAAGAGCCAATTATCCTCATACTAGGGAAAAAATTCCTTCCCAACTCCAAATATGGCATTGCACGCTGACACATCAGGAATGTTGTAAAAAAACAACCATTGGCCACAGATTAGTTTTGCGTTTACAGGTGTAAGTGCCTATGAGTTGATCTAGAGTATCAACTGCCCCTTTTGTGGCATTGTAATGTAAAATCATGTCTGGCTTTCTGTCATCTCGGTTACTGATTGCATTATCATGGTGCATTGTGCTTATCAGAATATACTGTTTGTGTTTTTTTGGAACGTAATAAACTACTGTTGTATCCTCAGTAAAATAAAACTTAGAACTATAAACGTCTCTCTTACTGAGAATACCTTGTGGCAGTTCGGGCTTATTTTTTCTAATAGTACCCAGATAATAGAACCAGCTAATACAAGGAATCAGCTAAGACAAATAATTTACATTTACCATGTGAAAGGTTGACAACTGAATTGAACCATTTCTATAAGAACAACACATAACTATACTGGAAAAGAATCCATCTACAGTATCATAATTTGAAAATGTATGTATGTGTAACTCTGCATAGACCAAAAGGGCCTAGATAAATTCATAAATAGTAGTAGATGAACTATATAGACCAAAATGAGATTATAACTCCTTTATTTTTTCCAAAAAATGGCTGGAGATTAGTATAAAAGGCTATCGGTCATTTTTGACCGAACAGTACAAGTGTAAAAAAGACGTAGAGCAACAAGTAAACAAAAAATAAATAAATAGAAACTGCTATTGGTAAGAACCCCTCAAATGTGAAAAGTCAATGAACCACAAGTTTCAGAACCGCTTAATGAATATTTTAAAAAATATCAAATTTCAAATTCGGTCATTTTTGACCAAACAGAACAGCAGGGTTTAGGGCACTTTTTAAGTGTTAGCCATGCCTTTGAATGCAGGGCAACATTGCTTAACTAAACATAGTTATAAAACCAAGTGTATACAGGGTCTAAGAGTAAATGCATGTGGGGCTTTTTATTGGAGTAGCTTGTGATGTTGCGATTGTAAAAAATGAAATCCTTAGTGGTCTGTGGAGCTGTATGCACAAAAGTTCATAGAATATGCAAAATACCATGTGACTTTGAAGATATGGCTTTTTATTAAAACATCGCTGTGTGTCTTGACAGGAAAGACAATGCAGTCTTCCACCGCTAAAAAAAAAATGCTTGCTTTACTTACCCTAAACCATAGGTCCAGGCTTTATCTTATATTTGTGTATTATGCTATTCACACAACAGCACTAGCAGATTAAAAGAAGAACCAAAGTACTTGAATATCTGGGACGAAGAAACGTATTCATGTTTGTCTTTTGATGCTCACTGCTTCCTCCCTCTTGTAGCAGAGAAGACCAATTTTAGCTAGAAGGAAGTAGGGCTCGGAGCCAAATTTGAGATGGGACCCCTTTTTGTTCCAGTCCAAGCACCCATACCCTTAATTATCATTTTCTTTAGTAATATCCTTGAGTCTATGAAAGTTGAATTATTCATTCACCATGTACCGTGTTTCCCCGAAAGTAAGGCCCTGTCTTACATTAATTTTACCCCCAAAAGT
>WMED01027279.1:0-10657 GCA_019650415.1 Pipa parva | reverse complement strand
GAATTTCATGATTGCACTATTTCAAATTATTCTAATTCGTTGACCAGCACTTGTATAAACCATCTATCCTCATACAAACCACTGGTACCAGCTGATCTTTCCAGGGAATTGGACCCATGAAGCACAACCGCTGCTCTTTTGTCAACAAAGTATTTTTATAGGGGAGTACAGCCACCCAGCACTTAATGGTATAGTTTATGGTTTTAAGTTCAGTTTTATAAAAGCATTGGGATTGGATATAAATAAATGGAAAAGGGTCTTATGTGGTAAAATGACTCCCATTTGCAGCTAACTGACAGAAGGATGACTATTTGAAGAAAACAGGATGAAAGTATAGATGACTTTGAACAGATAATTGAGCTTTTGGATCTACGAAGGTGAAATGTGAACTATGATCACACGTATAGGAAGCAAATGAAAAAGAAGCTGGTATTGCCCCTTTATAAAGCACAGTTAAAGAAGTCAAGATATGCGATAAAAGACTATTTCTCCTTTATTGAGAGGTCAATATTTCCCATTATCCTTAGCCTTTTTAATAACCTTACTGTTAAAGGATCATTAGTACCGAAACTGTCAAAGACTAGTTTTTAATGCAGTTTTGTTCTCTTGAACCTGTTGGTTCATAAACATTAGTTTATCATACACAAAACCATATTTCTACTGTAATGATCAACATCTTCAGTTCCATGTCCTCTGACAAACAAGCTGACTACCATTTCCATGTAGTAGAGAATTTAAATTTTAAGCCACACATTTTCCTAGTTCTTCATTTTCAACCAGACCACTGGATGCATATGATATAATTATTCCCAGTCTCGACCTGTAATTACATTCTTTTTGCACACCCTGGGCTTCTTTTGGGTATTATATATTATATCCTTTGTTTATGCTTTCATTAAATATGAATACTGCTACATTTTGTGGGCTATACTTACAAAGATATTGTAAATTAGCTAAATTACCATTTTAAACAGGTTCAAGCTTTGAAAAAAAACGTCCTTCAGAAGTCATTTTCGACTGGTCTACTTCAAAATACCTAAAATTACTGCCCATAGCTCTGCAGCCGATTATGTACTTTAATCAGCAGCTTTCAGCTGACTACAACATTGAGTAAGAAACTGCAGCGGTTGCAGCTTAATGGCAATAGAATTTCATTTTCAAGCAGTGATTTCCATTTTGATTAAAACAGAAAAATTGTCATGATTAACCTAGCCATTGCCAACGGGAATGATAGCTCTGTATCTGGCATCGGTTAGGTTAATGAGCAAATTCAGCAAGTGGGGCTATTTAAAATGAATTTAAGCAGGAAAAATATAAAAACAGGGTTTTAGCATGTATAGAAAGCATCTCATTTAAATACAATGTTTTTGAACACTATTGTTAAGATTTAACTTTCTGTCTTATGTGAAACTTTGCTGTGCAGTTTAAATATACATTTTATATATTTTTGCTTCATTCCGTTCTGACAATTAACCATTTAAGTCTGAATTGTTGCATATAGGTGCGAATTCACCAGATATAGATAGCTGCAATAGGCTGCTACTGTCGCAGTCGCGTCTTTCTAATGAGAATATTGTCGCAGTCACAACTTTATTGAGGGAAAATTGTTGCAATCTTAACATTAAAGAAGGTTGCAACTTTAAAATGGGGAAATTGTAGCGGATTTGCTATGGGAATTCGCTGTTTGCAAATTCGACAGTTGAATTCTCACCCTTAGTGAATAACCCCCAGTATTGCATATTTCTTGGTTTTAACTACAATTTATTGATTTTAGAGAGTATACAGACATTCCCTTATCTCTTTATAACTTACTGTAAGTTGGGCATTGACCAGACAGTAAATTCAGAGACGCATACATTAGTCTCAGTAATGAAGAAAAAGTCTTAGCTATGTGAAAAACAATGTATTAAGATGAGAATTTACTGCCCCTGACTTTAAGTATTCTTGGATTCTGTAAGCTTAAAAGAACATATTTGTTTAATTTCAATGGGGGATTTGTGCCCTATAGAGATTGAGGGGGTTATTCACTAAGGTGCGAATTCCACTTTCCAATTCGCAAACATCGGATTCCCATAGCAAATCCATGACAATTTCCCCATTGTAAAGTTGCAACAATTTTTTAATGTTAAGATTGTGACAATTTTCCCATAATAAAGTTGCGACTGCGACAATATTCTCATTATAAAGACGCGACTGCAACAGTAGCAGCCTATTGCGACTGTCTTTATCTGGCGAATTCACACAGATACGCATCAATCTGGACTAAAGTGAATAACCCCTCTGAGACAACAAATCTTCATTGTACAGAAGGAAGCTCTATAAAATAAATAAGAGATAAAACATCAAACCGATCCTATTTTACAACTGGGAAATGAACGGGCAGGTTGATCTGCTGAGTGTTCCCAAGAGAACTAAGAGCTTTTCCCCATTACAGGGAAACTGTCATTTTCAGTTCCATTAATCAGATACATAATGGTGGTAGTCTAGGGTAAACCAGCTCTATCATCTTGACTACCAATAACAATAGGTATTTGTTAGGTTTCTGTTACCATAAGGTGTGATGACACAGCATAGATATTCAATAGACAAACCTATTTTTCTAATGATAAAGAGCTTAGGAAATAATGCATATATGTGCATATATTAATACATATAGACAAAAAAAGGAAATTATGTGCACTGAAGTTTATTTTCTTCACAGATGAAGGTAACAAAGTAGTTATTGAAACAATATTTTGTTAATGTTAGGAAAAGACTAATGGCTAGACTAATACATTGCAGAAAACCAAAGCAAATTGATTTTTAGACAACTTTTTTGGTGTAAGATGTTCTGCATCATAAAATCTAGGAAAAACTAATTTTTGGAATTGCTTAAATTCAATCATAGAAAATGTATTTTAGTGAATGATCTGCCTAAAAAAAACATTGATACTTGCCTCACAATTATACCTGGGAACTCATAGGGTTTGACCATAAGGCTCAGGGCCTTATTGACTAAAATCTGAATAGTTGTGTAGAGCTAATCAATTCATATATATTCACCACTTCCACGAGTTCGCAAATTGAATAAACCAACCTTTTCGGCTGAGAGAACCATATAGCATGGCTCTGTTCAGCACTTTTAAATCCAGAGTCGCTGATGTCATTTGTGAGTCTGTGACTCCGGATTGGCTAGCAACCCGGAAGTGTGATGACATCAGTAGCTCCGAATTGGCTAGCAACCTGAACGTGCGGTGATGTCAGCGGCTCTGGATTGGCTAACAACCCAGAAGCGCTGAGAGAGCTTTGTCTCTACAGCACTTGCTGGCGATTAGCCAGTAGACTGTAACAAGCGGTGCTTGCATGTGAGCACCGCTCCTTACAAAGAGCCAAATGCAGCCATCAAAAGAGCCACATCTTGTCGACCCCTGGACTAAACTATGCAAAGTGGCAAATATGCCATGAATTCAGGAGACTACAATAGTCACAATTTATGGAGCATTTGTCATTATTTTAGATGGGCATACACAGGTACTTCTACTATTGACTAAGATGCAAACTAGGTGAATTGCTCCAAATTCAGCTGTTTGACTTTGCCATTTCAGACTGGCGAATTGGGGGTTAATGGCAGGGCTCCAGTGTTGGGTAAGGCACCTATTCATTCAAAAGTGACAATGGTGACTGTGATTAAATAACAACATGACCTAGGGAAAAGGTGACATAGAAATAGAATATTCACAGAATACAGTTAGTGGGATATGGTGAGACTGACATCACTGCCCTTCACATGTTGAATTCCTCTCACTTTGCATGACTTCTCATCCTACTTCTATCTGACTGATTACACCAGACTATGCATGCGTCAGAGATTGCCACTGTCTGCCTGTTTGACACGTGTATTCTCTGCCTAGTCAATAGTAAGAAATGAATTTGTGTCTATTTTGGTGATTCGACTCAAATTGTAGCAAGGTGAATTTCCTCAATGTTTTGATTCTAATCTTGTTGTCTCAGGGTCTGTAGCTCAAATCTCAGAGTCAGTCAGCCAAGAGCCACATTCCCACTGTTTTCCACTAATTTAGAGCTTTTTTGGTTACTTTATTCTATCAGGATTAGTACATTATCAGTGGCTTAACTGCTCCCTTCAGTTAAAAATAGAATATTCTTTGATTTTACTCTTCAATATTTTCCATGAGGACAGAAGTGTTGATCAACTGGGCAAGGAAATGGTGCTGTTTCACTGAGTCAATGGGTTTCTAGAAATTTGGACCTCAGTTAGAAACTTGCCAGGTACACTCAGGATTAGAGAACAAAAACTGAATAAAACAATAGTATTAACAACAAAATGTGCAGAAACCTCACACAGAACATCTGAATGAAAGAAAGCATTTTACATTCTTAGCAAACCATTTTTGCATGAAAATATCAACTGAAAAGTGGCTCATGCACACAAGAACTATGATTTTGTTTATAACTATCTAATTTTATTAAGAATAGATCTAAATCAGCGGCAGGGAATTATTTTTGCCATCAGGCCACATGAATGGCCCCGATGGCTTGAGAGGGCCCCGGGGCATGTCTAACGTGCTGACGCCTACGGCAGTTGGCCACGTACCCCATTTTTACATCTTGCTGCGGGCCGGTCTAAGCAGTCTGGAGGGCCGGATGCGGCCCGTGGACCGTAGTTATCCCAGGTCTGATCTAAATACTTAGGTAGATTATTACACAATGCAAAAGCTGACAGCTACAACTTCATTTCATACTGTATAATAAACATTGTTGAATGAATTAAAATATATGAATTTTTATTTTATATTAATGCATAGTGTTGCAGGGTTCCTGTTAATATTCTTTCACTCAGAAGGCTTAGAAAACTTGGCAATCAATTGATAAGCATTGTCAGCCATTGAAATGATAAATTTTGGTCATTTTTGCAGCTATTCTCTAGCAATAATACCAGCAACCAAAACATTACAGTAGCCTTTCTTATGATAATTCATATCTAGTTTGTTATCATGTACAGTATGTAGCACAAAACTGTTCCAACGACATGGTCTCCCTTACACAAATACATGTTAAGATGACATCTCTACAGTACTCCAATTCATAGTAAATTCTCTTTAATACACCACTGCTATTATTTGTCTATGTTGAGAAAGTGCTACATGCCAATTTTCAAAAATTTTCTCCATCGCAGCAACAATACACTAAATGGTGAATAAGCACAACTGATGATCATGTGAATTAATGTGAATCATCTTCAATATGTGACAAAATGTTTGCAAATTAGGATATCTAATACCTTTTGAAATATAAATCTGCAACTCTAATTTATTTATGGTATTTCATGGTGACATTTCATCAAATATTTCACAGAAATGTCACACGATTACATGCATGAGATTACTGATGTTATAGTTGTACACTGTTGGTATGTAAAACTATATGATCGTGTATTTTGTTAAGTAAGAACAAAAATCATAACAAAATAATTAACAAAAATTATTTTATGTGCCATTTCTTTCTGAAGTAGTACAGCATCATTTAAATAGGGGAATATATTCAAATTACAGTTTTCATTCTGTATTGTCATGTCCCAGTAAGAACAAAAATGTCAAAAATCAGAACAAAATAATTAAAAAAATGTATTTAGTTATAGTAGCACTGGCTCCACTAAAGCATAAAGAATTCACACTACAAGAGTCTCGTGATGATGATGTAGTGAGAATATACAGTTATAATTGATTCATACAGGGGTGTTGCAGGTGTTGTTTGTTCTTTTCTCAAGAAAGTACTTCACCTTGTTCAAAGAAGCAGTCTAGTATCTACCAGTTGTTTGGCATGCAATCGTCTTGGCCAATTAGATGATATTTGCAATACATATTATATACTTGTTTTTATTGACTATAAATGCAAAAAAAAAAATAAAAACACTTTCTTACAAAAGGCATCTCCCTCATAAAATAATAATAAAGAAACAAATTGGTGTTCGCTCTGTGAGGTTGCACACCTGGAAGATTCTAATTGGTTAATCAGAACTCCCAAGACTTTTTATGCAAATCTCTGGCATAATATTTCAAACTGAACTGCTGAAGAGGAAGTAGGTGAGAGAGAGGAGATTCATAAAGAAAGTACTGATTAACTGAAAAGAAATGGAAATAAGTAAATAAGATATAATACTATAGCATTTATTTAACAGTGAGTGACTAATAGTTGGAGGCTGGACTGTTCCTTAAATATACACAGTAAAAATATTCAATCACTGGCACCAGGGCCGGCTCTCCCATTAGGCCATATAGGCAGATGCTAGGGGCGTCGGGTGTCCAGGAGGGCGCCCCTAGCATCTGCGGTGTTGGAGGTGAGTGCAGGGTGCGGGGCAAGGGGGGGCGGTGCAGGGCAAAGGGGGGGCGTCGCGGGGCAGGGGGTTGTCGCGGGATGGGGGGGTGCCGGGTGGGGGGTTGCCTAGGGCGCCGTTCGGGCCAGAGCCGCTTTTGACTTGCACAACTGTGTTGAGAATTCATATTGGTTACATAATTCCATAATATTGTGTCAGAGATCAATATAAATGCTCCTTCCTGCAAAAGATTAAGGAAACTATGATTATAAATGCAGAAATTTACATATTATGAAATTTATTTTATAGGGCAATAGCAAGGAATGTGCTATCTTTATAATAAAAGGGGAAATGGTGGTTAGACATATCCCTGGTTATATTATTATGTTATGTTGCTTAGTTTTTGTAGTAAGTGTGACCAAATGCACATAGCAAATTGTTAGAAAGGGCAAACCAGTGCCTTATTATTGTGGCCACATCTTAGGCCACACTCACTAACTGCCCATGCCCCATTGTGCAAATAATCACAGACTGTATTGTGCAGTGAACTGAAGTGCTTTATTTTTGTGACTCTTAATCTCATGAAGCTTGAAATTACAAATGTCAGCTTCAACATTTGAATATAATGTGTTAGTCAAAATTGGCCTCCCTGTTTACATCACGTAAGTCAGAGGAGCCTATATGGAAAACCAGAACTACTTTCCCTGCAATTAATCCATACCCAAGGTGATGTTGGTGGGGAATATAAGGAAAATATATGTGAGATGTATTAAAAATTGTATAATAAGTTAACTGTTCCCGTTTGCTATGTTTCCCAAAAAAAAACATCATAAAACATAATTCTGTTATAAAATTAAAAAAAAACTTCAAGCATCAAGATTTGTTGTAAAGGGTGCGGATGTCATTAACATCATGTGAGTCAGTGCCAAGTAATTTATCGGTTTGTAAGTGTAGACTTTAACATGACCGTTTGACAAAAGAATGCAGGGGATGATTACATTCATTCCTAGTAGGTCAAAAGAGAGTCTTGTTAGAACCTATAAAATGATCTATCATTTGGGAAGTGTAAAATCATGGCAAAAAGTGTAAACCCTGATCCTAAAGAAATAGCAAATATTAAGAAATGCTTATTTAGGTTCTTCGTTTCTAATTCCACATTTAATAAGTCAATTAAAAAATCATTAAGAAGGTGAATTATTATAACAATCATATTAAGACATTTTATAAAAAATATTCTGTCTTGTTTAGAAAATAATACAAACAAAATACTTTTTATGAAAATACATACTACTGGTGACATTTTCTAAATAGTCACCCTCCCAATAAGATCCATTTTTCTAATTAACAGGGACCACTTTAATTTATTCTACTTTTTTGAAAAGTTTGCTTGTCAGTCTGTATTCAAATGGGATTTATTCAGACAAAGGTTGTGAACCAGTGACTTCAAAGACCAGCATCCTCTTCTTCTATCTGAGCACACATATCAATAACCTCTCCTCTGTGTGTTTCCTTTATGCCATGACTTTCCTTTCTTGGAATCCCACAAGACTTGGAGAGAATAGTAAAGAATAAGTGGATGTTAGAAGCTCAAGGAATGTTGATCTCGCTCCAGGTCTGTGATGTGACCATGATTCTTTCCTCATAAATCTACAGTGTGTCGGTGACGCCTGGTTCACAGCTTCATCCCTAGTCAGGATACACTTATTCCTGTTGATTACACATTAGCGCACTTGGAGGGAAATCATGCGAACCCTTCCCAGGAAGGGAGGCACATGAGGAAAAGTGCTGATAAAAAAAATGTCATCATGTGCCATGACAGTCCATAATGTTCATCCTTCCAGCAACCTGTTATTGTCAAAGTCGTGACCAGTGTTATTGGTGATATTGTGTGGCCATATGTTTTAGTCATGACTTTTTGTGACATACACCTATACAACAAGGTTATTCAGCAGTAGCACAATGTTGTTATTGTTTAGGCTACAAAATATGGGGGCATGCGGCATCATGACCTACGTCTGCAGCATTATAGTAAATTATGTATTCTGCTTTGTAACAACATACAGCAATGTAAAGTTTACATAATGATTAGCTGCTGTGGTTCATCAGGAAAAACTACCACATTAGTCTATTAAAGCATCTTTCCCGTTTCCATATTAGATGTGTCAGATTCAATCTGAATATGCAAATGTAAGTAGTATTTATAGTAAGGTGCCCTTTTGATCCAGACCTGGAGCCACCAGAGTGTTCACTGGTCCTCTGCTGAACCAGTGTCTGTCCAAATTTCCCCTAGTCTGTTTGTGGGTAATTGTGTAGGAACATTAAATTGTAGCAATATTACTAGTTATTGGTACTAGAGTATGGTAGGTAGGTTCTTGATGTAGGGAATTATTCTGATTGCTATATTTGGAGTTGAAGAGGATGAAGAGAATTGGCGTTAGATTCATGCGGCAAAATTTATTGACCTCGGAAAGACCGAGAGAGGTCTTTCTGAGTTAATCAAGCAAGATCTTGCAGTTTTCTCACAAGATTTTTTCAAGTTTTAAAGATTGAGTTTTTTCAATCTAGATTTTTCAAATTTTTGGATGGAAAGGTAGCCATTGTAAATTTAACTGATAGGGGTTTTTTTTTTTGCCTTACCTTGGATCAACATTGCAGGATAGTAGGTTGAACTATTCACCTTTATAGGGTAGAAGGATAAACAAGCAGGTGTGGATATTAGAACGCGCCATTTTATTAAAGCAGTTTCTAGCCTCTTTGCCAAATGTGTAAATACTTACTTTTTGGTGTATATTGTTCATCCCTGCTTTTTGATACAGTATTGCAATGCAACTTGAAAGATGCACATCAGTTTGTCTTCATGTGTTCCCTAAGTGAAATGATCAGTAGGTGTGCTCTCACCCATGCACACATAGGAGGTTATGGACTAAAGTCTGACTTGTGTGAAGGAGGCAGGAGATCCCCTTTAAAAATTAGGGGCCTAACAGGGACAATTACCTACAGTATTAACAGTGACTACCAGACCTAGCTTCAGAAGACACACATACATTTTAGGTAAAATTTCTGATTTGCTGCTATGGGTTATTACACTGAAACAAATGTGCACCATCTTTCTACATTCTCTAATATACTTCAGTTGAATTTAAACTACAATTGACTGATTTAAAGAGTTCAAAACTGGTTTGGATGCTTTCCTTCAGTGTAAGAATATTACAAGTTATGGGTAATAGATAACTGAAGGTGAGACCTTGATCCAGGGAATTATTCTGATTGCCATATTTGGAGTCGGGAAGGAATTTTTTCCCTAATATGAGGATAATTGGCTCTTGCCTCATGGGTTTTTTGCCTTCCTCTGGATCAACATTGCAGGAAAATAGGCTGAACTGGATGGACTTGTGTCTTTTTTCAGCCTTATAAACTGTTACTATGTTACTATGATTTCATCTCAAAATGTTCTCAAAATGAAGGCCAAATGTGGATCTCCATGGGTAATTAATCGTGCAAGAACCTCATACTAATTTCATGCATGACATCACTTTAATCAAATCTGGCCCCTGATAGGTGTATATAACAAATAATATATATATATATATATATATATATCATATACAAACAATAAGGTTGACAGTGCTACCTAAATACAGTATAAGTTTGTTTAGGAATTATTGCAAATATTTGTACTCATTTCCAGGTATTCATAGATATGATTGTGACACTATAGTAAAAACATTGACCTTGAAAATTAAAATGAAGTCCTCTGGCTATGCAGACTCCAAAAATAAATAATGTAATGTGTTTCACCATAGAGGGCATTAGGCAGTACATGCAGAATAGTACTTGGCATGGCCAAGTTTTATTTGGGTGGGTTATAATGAATAGGGACATAATTAAACAGACCAAAGATTTCATTTTTTCCAAGGTCCTCTATACTCTCAACTCTACTTAGTATTCAAGGAGACTCGGATGTTTCTTTGTTGACATGAAGTCACACTAATCAATTTTTCCAGGTGTTCCAGACTACAGGGGTGCTGTGGGGTTCCAAACAAATCCAGAAACAGTCCCAAAATCAGAAATGGTTACTAAAAATGGGACTAGTTTTACTGTCCTTTTTCCACCCATGATCACCCTCTGACTATGCATCAGTATCCCACACAATAACAGCCAATTCTGAATAAAAAGTTTAAGGGGTTCATTCTTTAAAGTATGAATTTGACTGTCAAATTCACAAACAGCGGATTCCCATAACAAATCTGAGACTGCGACAATTCTCCCATTGTAAAGTCGTGACTGTGGTCCCTGAGGAAGCTGAGTATTATGCTGACAGCGAAACACATAGGACTGGACTCTGCC
>WMED01027278.1:0-10657 GCA_019650415.1 Pipa parva | reverse complement strand
TTTTGTCCACCCTCTTTTTTATGTTTGGTGTGGAATTATATCCAATTTGGCTTTTTCACAGTTTTATTTTGTGGTTTTCCATTGAAGACAAATTAAATGAAGAGATTAATAGCAAAGCATTTGTGATTGCAATCATTTTCTGGAAGAAATTGAGTATTATCTGACAGAATTGCAGGGGTGCCAATGCTTTTGGCCAGCACTATGTATATCGGAGCAGGGACCTCCAACCTCTTGTGTCAATCACAACCCAGCACTTAAAGCAAAGTATCCTTGTGATATTAAACTTGTATTGTATAATGCACTTTCCCTGTGTTTGTATTATGTTTGCATTGCTGAATTGTACAGCACTGCGTAAATTTGTGCCACTTTATAAATAAAATTATATATACCTACATATACAGATATGACAGTGTTTGAAGCAATTCGCTTTTTCGCTATTATTCCTCTGTTTAGTGAATAAGGAATGTAGTGGACTGAAAGTGACATAAATTCAATTTGACAGTCAAATTGTCTCTATAATGAATAAACCCCTTAGCAGTTAGCCAGCAGGTAACTGGTACCCTGGAATAGTACCATTCTGGAATCTCTCATTGACCCTAGGCTATAGAGACAAATCCATCCGACTCTTTCACTATTGTCCATTCACTAAAACTTGGATCTCGGACAGTTAATAACAAGGAAAAATAATAACCCCCCCCCCCCATACACACACACACATCATGTACAGAAAGTGCATAAAATAAGATTTTTACCTGTTTTACTGTACAATTCTTTTTTATCCTTCCTTTAACCCTTGACAGTTCTGCCTATTTACTAGAAAAGAATCGCTTTCCCTTTATATTATTGTATATATATTGTATATAATATTGTAAATGTAAATATTTTTGTCTGGGACAAATAATAAAAACTGGGCATGAGATTAAAGGTGTTTTGATCAGGAAGGAGATACTCCAATGGAGTGTGCTAAAATAAGTACAAAGTCAAGCTTTTTATTCTCTGAGTTGTTTATGTGTATGAGAAGGAAGCGCTTTTCACATGTGGAGTTCATCCTGTGCATTGTTTAGTGTAAAATATTGTGTAGTGTTGTGTGTGTGTTTGAGATAATGAGTGATATATTACTGGTGGGAGGGCTGTTTCCTGCAGCTTCTGACTGGTCATACACTGGAACCTCCTTTTTCTTCTCTGTGTGTGTGTGTGTAGCTGACTGTCACCACAACTGCTCATTCCTGCTGCAAATAAGGAGTAAATCTGCCCCAGAGAGGAGCAGCCTTCCCTGGGATGTGCTTGGTGAGTGCTTGGCGGGGTGGGAAGGGAGCAGATTGGGGGGCTCCCAAGCTGGGGTGGATTCATGCAACTTTAAACTTCCAAGGAGCACTTTGGTTGCAACTCCACGCTGTTCTTGCATCAGACTCTCCATCTGGCTGCCCCTCCCCTCATGTTTCAGAGTGGGAACTGTTGTCCTAACAAGGGGATCTGTGCACATGAGAGGGAGTCTCCTGTAAGGGGGTGTTCCTATAGGGCAGGAGAGGCTTCTATGTTTAGGGAAAAGACAATTCTAAAGTTTTATACAGTTTAAAGGCTTTGTGCTTCCCATGCTTCTTTCTGTTCTGTTTGGGGAATGAGGGTTGGTGTGAGCAAATATTGTACCTTTCCACTACAACTCCATGGCTGCTCAATATGGCCTCCACACTCACCCCACACTTAGCTAAGCCACACTCACCTCACACTCAGCTAAAGCCTGCTTCACACTAGGGCTGCTGTTTTTCCTTTTCCCTCTGACCCAGTGTGACAACGTGTCCAGTCCCAATTAATATCAACCCTTAAAGTAAACAGAAAGGAGAGTGACAAGGAATCAGCTTTCTCTCTGTGGGAGGTTTATTTTACTTCGATGGTTGGTTAATCCCCCCCCCATCAACCCATAAAAACTCAAAAATAGGTGCCTCTAATACATGGGGTACGAGAAAAGCTTCAAACAAATACCTGGGGTACAAGAAAATCTCCCCACATAAAAACTGGGATATGAGACCAGCTGCTCTCCTAGGATACAGGAACAGCTCCCCTTATAATAACTGGGCTATGGGAACAGCTCCCCTTACAATAACTGGGATACAGGAACAGTTCCCTTTATAATAACTGGAGCACGGGAACAGCTGCCCTTATAATAACTGGGGTAAGGGAACAGTTTGAATTTTTAATAACTGGGTTACAGGAACAGCTCCTCTTATAATAACTGGAGTACAGGTACAGCTTGAATTTTTATCAACTGGGGTATGGGAACAGCTACCCTTATAATAACTGGAGAACTAACAGCTCCACTTATAATAACTGGGGTACGGGAATATCTACCCTTATAATAACTGAGGTATGGAACAGCTACCTTTATAATAACTGGAGTACTGGAACAGCTGCTATTACAATAATTGAAGTACAGGAACAGCTACCGTTATAGTAACTGGGGTACAGGAACTACTCCCCTTATAATAAATGGGGTACAGGAACAACTGAAATTTTTAATAACTGGGGAACAGGAACAGTTACCTTTATAATAACTGGAGAACTAACAGCTCCTCTTATAATGACTGCTGTACAGGACAGATCCTCTTATAATAACTGGGGTACGGGAACAGCTTGAATTTTTAATAAATGGAGTATGGGAACAGCTCTCCATATAATACCTGTGATACAGGGAGAGACTATGCAGTAAGATGCACTGTAAGTAAAGCCATGTGTCTATTAGTTTTATAATAAAAATATATATTATATTAGTGGCTGACTACAGAGCACACAGGAGGTCAAATAGAAACCACTCTGTTACTCAAACAATGTGAGTTTCCAGACAGTTGCTAGTATATTGCGTAGAATGGAGAGAGTGACTATTATATACTGGAATATGTACACAGTGTATTGCATAGAATGGAAAGAGTGACTATAATATACTAGTATATATACACAGTATATTGCGTAGAATGGAGAAAGTGACTATTATATACTGGTATATATACACAGTGTATTGAATAGAATGGCGAGAATGACTATTATATATAAGTATATATACACAGTGTATTGCATAGAATGGAGAGAGTGACTATTATATACAAGTATATATACATAGTGTATTTCGTAGAATGGAGAGAGTGACTATTATATACAAGTATATATACATAGTGTATTTTGTAGAATGGAGAGAGTGACTATTCTATACAAGTATATATACATAGTGTATTTTGTAGAATGGAGAGAGTGACTATTATATACTGGTATATATACACAGTGTATTTTGTAGAATGGAGAGAGTGACTATTATATACAAGTATATATACATAGTATATTTTGTAGAATGGAGAGAGTGACTATTATATACAAGTATATATACATAGTGTATTTTGTAGAATGGAGAGAGTGACTATTATATACTGGTATATATATATATATACAGTGTATTGCATAGAATGGAGAGAGTGACTATTATATACTGGTATATATATATACACAGTGTATTGCATAGAATGGAGAGAGTGACTATTATATACAAGTATATATATACAGTGTATTTTGTAGAATGGAGAGAGTGACTATTATATACAAGTATATATACATAGTGTATTTTGTAGAATGGAGAGAGTAACTATTATATACTGGTATATATACACAGTGTATTTTGTAGAATGGAGAGAGTGACTATTAAATACAAGTATATATACATAGTGTATTTTGTAGAATGGAGAGAGTGAGACTATTATATACTGGTATATATACACAGTGTATTTTGTAGAATGGAGAGAGTGACCATTATATACTGGTATATAAACATAGTGTATTTTGTAGAATGGAGAGAGTGACTATTATATATAAGTATACTATTATATATATATATATATATATATATATATATATATATGTATATACACAGTGTATTTTGTAGAATGGAGAGAGTGACTATTATATACAAATATACAGTATTTACACAGTGTATTTTGTAGAATGGAGAGAGTGACTATTATATACACAGCACTAAGTACACACCTAACCAGGGCTTCCATGCGGAACTCGACTCTTTCCAACACATTCCATTTGTTATTGCTTCAGGCTACACCGTGTAACACCTTCACACTAGCACACACACACATGCACCTACACATAACAGGCTTGAATCTATTAGTTATTAGTAAATGTGCATGTGTTTGTTCTGTATCAACCTTTGTCCATTATTCCCTATTCCTGGTGCTTGTGATAGGTACTGGGTTCACCATCCCACCAGTCTATTGATTGTAATCCTGGTGGAATCACTAAGCTAGGCCTCTACAGAGCTACATCTCCCTGCACTCTGACTGACCAGCTAATGCAGTCATGCTTAGAGTTCTAGTTCTATAATATCCAGACTATTTCCGTGGTTGTGCTTTTGTTTAAGGTTATGTTAAAATGTAGAATATTATGATGGAGGTTCCAGCGTGCACTACGGCCTATGGCTGAATCATGTGAAACACTGGCCCGAGGCAGAGGCATTTAGAAAGGTTTAGAAATTTGTTATACATGGTATTTCTGTGCCAGGGTAGAGTGGTGCCAGGGAAATGGGAGGAGAAAGAGCAAAAGTAGAGAAGGAAAGATTAGAAAGAAAGAAATCTTAAGAAACATGCAATTTTATTGCTCTGTACTTATCTTTACTGATAGCATCCATCATGTTAGACAGACTCCACCCAGTTCCATTGTTTTCTATGGTGCTTTAAATAATATATACTGTATACAGAAGCTATGCCAAAAAGCCTGTTTTATTAAACTTAATATCTTACTTTATAGACTAAACTTAAAATTCAGATTGAATATATTGGAACTATAAATGCTTTTTGATTTTTTTGGGTGCAAAGGGACATTGAGAGGAATGGGGACCATGAATGGGAAGAGGTGGGGGAAGAGAATGTAGAGAGATATATAGAAGAACACGGAACATTGGACTGGGGGTCCCAGAGCAAAGTAATAACCATGTGCACATTTAGGGGGGAATTCACCATAGTGCAAAGTGAGTTCCGGAACCTTCGGCTCACTTCACACAGACTGATATGCGCTCGCTGATGTCCTGCACGCAGACATCAGCGAATGCTTTAAAGGGATTCCAGTCTCGGTGAGACCGAAAGAGTCGCCTCGCCGAGACTGGAATCCCTTTAAAGCGTTTGCTGATGTCCGCGTGCAGGACATCAGCGAGCGCATATCAGTCTGTGCGAAGTGAGCGGAAGGTTCCGGAACTTACTTCGCACGATGGTGAATTCCCCCCTTAGACACCAGGTGAAATAGAAGCAATAGGGAAAGACTGGAAAAGAATATTAAAGCATAAGGTTACAATATCCAACTCCACTTCCCATATATCACTGTTATCTCCTTTTTCAGGTGATTTTGCATTCTACATCATCCCGTAACCAGCAGCTCACAGAAACCGCTTGGCGTCCACCATGGAGTTGGATAATTTGGGTGATGGAGAAGATGCCCACATGTTAAACGGGAGTGTATCGGAGAGCCTGAACACGGAGAGGCTGATATTAGAGGATGGGTGAGCAGGATGGGTGGCTACGGTGCGTTCGGTGGCCAGATGTAACAAAATGGGAGGCAAGGGCCCCTGGGATGAGCTGATTCCAGAATGACCAGTGCTTGCAGGAAAGGAAGGGGAGCAGACCTCTCTCACAGCATATCTTGTTTACGCAGACAATGAGGTCATGAATCAACTAAATTTTACAATTCAAAGTGTAACTGTAAAAAGAGAAGTCTCTGATCCCACATGTGTGCAGTTAGACCGATCCCTGATCCCACAGCGGGTAGTTAGACCGATTCCTGATCCCACAGCGGGTAGTTAGACCGATTCCTGATGCCACAGTGTTTAATTAGATGGGTATCTGATTGTACAGTGTTTAATTAGACTGGTCTCATGTTGTCCTTGTGTCAGTCACATGGCAATCTGTGCTAATTTCTAAATGAGCTGATATAGGGATTTCCATTGGAATGTGAGTTATGCTTAGGGCAGAGAAATGTTGCATTGTGTACAGCAAATCTAAGTGCACCTTTATTACATCCTCTAATGTTTAGCTTCCTAGTCAGTAAGACATGGGATCATGGGATGCCGTTTGTTCACTCCTCAATTTGTGAACCAAATGTTAGTTTTGTGCTACATAAAAATAAATGCTGGAAACGAAATAAAAATTGTTGCTGCATGTAAAATTTGTTGTTTCAAAAGCTTTTGTAGTCACAAAATATTCTTTTTGTGACTACAAATGTTTTTTAAACATTCTTATGGTGTACAAAACTGGTACAGGTCATGAAACTGTAAGAAATCTTCTTGCACAAAAATAGCTGTAAATCAACAAAAGTTTTATTGGTGATAAAATTATAAATTGTACTTATTTTAGAACATTGGTATTTTGTGCACAAAATTATATGATGTGCCCACAAAATGCTGTTTTGTCTATAGAATGTTACAGAAAGCTAAGGAATTCTAATGTATGCATAAAATGAAATTCTGTTCACGCAAAATGCCATTTCTTGGTCATACCTGCATCAGCCTTACAATGGGTTAATGTTCCATTCCCACCCAGAAAAAGACAGGTCCCTCCCCTGAGCTTTTAAATGGGCTACAAATCATCTTTCTTTGTGTTTGTTTGGTTTCCTTTATTTAAGGAGGGGACCAAATACCTGGATTGTACGTTAAAGTAGTTAAGGTGCTGGAGGGCTAATCTTTTAGAGAAGCTGAATTACTGATGCCCCCTCCAAGACACAGGTGAAGTGAGGCTGCAGAGGTTCTTTATAAAAGTGCCCGCAGCACTGAAGGATCAAGCGCTATGTTTAGGTAAAAATTTCAGATTTTTTCAGTTTGTTTTCCTTTTATAAGCTTGCCTTTTAACTTCTGGAAAGGAATGCATAAAATAAAGTCCAAACATAAAGACCAGGAATTGGAATGCTGCAGAGGATGCCATGAGCCACCTTCACCCAAACCAAACAAAAAGTGGCATTTAGACCATGTTAAGTTGCTGGCTCTGGAATTGTCCTCTTCAGAAATAAACCAATTTAATTTATAAAACCGTTGTTGAAACCTTTGGGAAAGCACGATTTTTCTAAAAATATAAAGCCGAAGAAATCATCGCCTAGGGTACGAGTAATATCTTCAGAGGAGGATTTAGTTACTGAATCACAGATCTGGAGCCAAGTCCTATCACAATGGGAGGATGAAGATGGTGACAATGACAGCTTGTCCTTTGATCTAGAGTTGATGGCTCCATTAATTAAAGCATCAGAATAAGCTTTAGGTAAAGGATCCGAGCTGGAAACAGCTTCAGTCTCTAAGGTTCTTAAAGAGGAATGTAAGAAATATCTTTTTCATCCCTTTAAGGAAGAAGCAGCATCAACAGGGAACTCACCTCCTCATGTAGATTCAGTGCACTTGGCAGAGAAGACTACTCATCCAATAGCAGGTTCTACTGCTTTAAAAGAGCAAATAGACATAAGACTGGAAAATGATTTAAGAAAGATCCACTATTTACATGGGGCAATTTGTCAGCCACCTCGATTTCAGTCAATGGTCAGCAGATACAGCTTCATGGAATAGTTTATGCCTTATCCCTTTTGCAGGGTCTGTGCTGTTTGCAAAGCAATTGGATGAGATCACTGAGAAAGTTTCAGGTGGATAAAGTTTTTGTCCCAACCAGGATAAGAAAAAAAATTAGGTTTCATCCTTTTTTGCTATTTTTGGAATAGCAGCCGAGGAAGAGTGTCCAATGTCAATCAGTCCTTTGGTAAAGGGAAGAGGTTTCTCCACTCGAGGAATGTGGAGAGGTGGTCAGACAACCATGGCAAAAGGAAGATCTCAGTCCCACTCAGGCATAAAAGAAGTTGTCATGGCTATATGGAAGTAGATCTAGACAACAAGTTAGGTTTTCAATTTATACCCAACCAGGCTAAATCACTTTTCTCAAATTTGTAAAAAAAAAAATCAATCACAGATCAGCAGATGTTAGATGTGGTGCAAAAAGGTTAATTCCTAGAGTTCAAATCCCTTCCAAAGAAGAATTTTTTTCCTTCTGGCATCCATGCCGGAGTTAAAAGACAAAAGAGAAGTCATCCGTTCTTGTTCGGTAGACCTGTTGGAACAGCAAGTAATTGCACATGTTCCAAAGAAGAAGAGAGGTCAGGGATTCTATTCAATCCTTTTTTTTTTAATTAAAAAAAGAGTTCAGAAGTGTGAAGGGTCTTAGATTTGAAGAAGCTCAACAAATTGATATTGCTGAGAAAATTCAAGATGGAATCAATAAAGGCAATGATATCTGTCATTTAGAAAAGAGACTGGAAAGTCACAATAGATCTGAAGGATGCCTCCTGGCACATTGCAATAGCTCATTCACATGAAACGTTTATGAGGTTTGCAATCAATGAACAACTCAAAGGGAGAAAGTTAACCAACAGAAGAGGAGCTGTATTCGACAACCTCTGAACCCAGTGCCCTGCCAGGCACATCACTGAAGCCAGAAAACAAAAATAGGAGCAGGGTTTCTCCAGTGTGAAAAAAGTAGCAATGCTACAATTTAGTAGATGCCATTACAGGTTTCGGGCATTAAGCCCTTTTTCAAATGTGCAAATGTGAAAACAAATGTGAAAAAGGGTTTACTGCCCAAAACATGTAATGGCATTAAATGAATTGTAGAATCGCTACCAGCAACCCTGCTCCTATTTTTGTTTTCTGACAATAGATAAACAACATTTCCAATTTTGCTGTCTTCCTTTCAGTCTTTTGACATCCCCAAGGACTTTCTCAAAGGTTCTAGTGACATTGATTGCAGAAAAAGCTGAATTGCCATTTGGCATTATCTGGACGACTTTCATCTGTCAGGAAAAGATCCAAGGGGTTATTCACTAAGGTGCGAATTCGACTGTCGAATTCGCAAACATCAGATTCCCATAGCAAATCCGCTACAATTTCCCCATTGTAAAGTCGCGACAATTCTTTAATGTTAAGATTTTTCCCATAATAAAGTCATTACTGTGACAATATTCTCATTATGAAGACAAATCTACGACAGTAGCAGCCTATTGCGACTGTCTTTATCTGGTGAATTTGCACCTATACACAACAATTCAGACTTTAGTGAATAACCTCCCCAGTCTCTCTACTACATCACAGGGATCTGTGTAGTCTGTGTAGAAAACAAGTATGTCTGTTTCCTGCAATCCTACTGGTGGATAATCAATTGGCAAAAAAGTCAGCTGATTCCTTCACAGAATATAATGGGGGTTATTCACTAAAGTCCAAATTGTTGTGTATAGGTGCGAATTCACCAGATAAAGACAGTCACAATAGCTTACTACTGTCGCAGCCGCGTCTTTATAATGAATATTGTCGCAGTCGTGACTTTATTATGGGAAAATTGTCGCAATCTTAACATTAAAAAATTGTCACGACTTTATAATGGGGAAATTGTAGCAGATTTGCTACGGGAATCCGCTGTTTGCGAATTTGACAGTTGAATTCGCACCTTAGTGAATAGCCCCCAATATATCTGGGAGCAAATTTCAGCACCGAGCCAGAAGTGTCTCTTTCTCTAGCCAGGATGAAAGCTCTCATTCTTGCAGTAAACAAGTTTGTAAATCTCTCTGCGACTACAGCACAAAAGGTTATGAGTCTATTGGGGCACTTTTCTTCAATGATTCCACTAACAAAATGGGCCCATTGGCATATGCACCTCACTCAACATGTGTTTCTGTCTGAATAAGACAGGAAATTGCAAGACTGGCAGCCACAGATAAAAATTCCTTTCTACTTAAGCAAAAATCTGGAGAGGTGGATGGAAAGGGACAATCGAGTAATAAGGTTAACTTCTATCTCGGTTGGACTGGACATTGCTTAAAACAGATGCCTCAGCTTGGGGTTGGGGAGCAGTCCTAGGAGATCAGCCAGCCCAAGGTTGTTGGTCCAGAGCGCCATTTGATAGATCTGTCAAATCTGGTGGAGATCAGAGCATTAGTTCAAGCTCTTTTTTCTCAGTTACTGCGAGGTTCAAATCTGATGCTGGCCATAGACAATGTGACAAGTGTAACATACATAGAGAAACAAGATGGGACCAAACGTCATCAGTTGATGATGGAAGTGAGTCCAATTTTTGCTTGAGCGCAAAACAATCTGGCCAAATTATCGGCAGTTTATGTACCAGGGGTACAAAATATAAAAGCTGATTTCCTGAGCCAACATTGCATAATTCCACCTGAGTGGCAACTAAATCAGTCTGTATTTCTACTACTGACAAGGAGGTGGTGATAGTTTGGATTCTGAGGTTAAATACATTGTTTGAATTCAGGGGTTAGATACATTGTTAGGATTCTGAGGTTAAATACATTGTTTGAATTCCGGAGTTAGATACATTGTTTGAATTCAGGGGTTAGATACATTGTTTGAATTCAGGGGTTAGATACATTGTTTGAATTCAGGGGTTAGATACATTGTTTGAATTCAGGGGTTAGATACATTGTTTGAATTCAGGGGTTAGATACATTGTTTGAATTCAGGGGTTAGATACATTGTTTGAATTCAGGAGTTAGATACATTGTTTGAATTCAGGGGTTAGATACATTTTTTGAATTCAGGGGTTAGATACATTGTTTGAATTCAGGGGTTAGATACATTGTTTGAATT
>WMED01027277.1:0-10657 GCA_019650415.1 Pipa parva | reverse complement strand
TGTTCATTTATTTATTGATCCGTGCTTGTATTATTACTGTCTATTGCTATCTGCCGCTGCAGTTTCCATTATCTTTTCTCTTAGGACGCATTGTAATTTCACTGATTCGTATATTTGTACGTATCCAGTGACAAATAAATAAATCTAATCTAATCTAATATATAATATGTAAAAAATGAAGCTTTAATGTACTCCATGGCTTGCCTACTCAGTCTCATTGCCATTTTTTTCCTCTGTGTAAGAGAATGTGAGGCATATGCTAAAGGAAGGGTCCCTCTTTCTTACCACTACCAGATTGCCCAATAAAATTAGGGGATATTGGAGGAGTCAAGGGAAGGCTGGTGTCACTAGAGAAGAGCAGTGACTGGCTCTCTCCTTTATACCCAACTGGTAGTGGGGTGGGGATCTAAGATTGAAAATAAATTGGGGACTAAAGGTGAAATTTATTAAACTCGGAAAAGTCGTTTGCTTGTTTCCGAGTTTAATAACTTGGAAGAAGGCTTTGAAGTTTCTCACGGTAAGTATCAAGAGATTTGACTTGACCAATACTTGCAGTGAGAAACTTTTTTTTATTGAATATATATATGGAAAGGTAGCTATACTGTATGGCAACCCTTTCTACGGATATATTCAACAAAAAAAAGTTTCTCGTGGCAAGTATCGATCGAGGCAAATCTCGTGATGTTTACCGTGAGAAACTTCAAACGGCTTTTCTGAGTTTAATAAATTTCGCCCATATTATAAGTTTTGGTGTAAAGGTCCTTTCTAATTCTAATTCTGTGCCCCCAATACTCTAAAATACAGAAAACTGCATTTATATTTTTCAGCTTTTCTTTTGACACATGAAGCATCTCTGAATGGGCCCTTGCAAAGTCCTTAATCCTCTTTCTCCATGAAATAGTCTGAATATGGACATCTTTCTGTAACCAGGAATCAGTGCATGAATGTCATTAGCTTATTCATTAATCTGCCATTTGTCCAAATAACTGAAAACCACTGAGGGAGTTCATGTCAATATACCATATTCCAAATACTACCTTTTTTTTGCCAGACAGTATGTCACACATATCTTCTCTTTGTATTCCAAGCTCTAGAAGATTAAATTCTCCCAAATACTTTTGATCAATCAAACTCAAGAATTCAGAATATCTGAGTAACTGCATGCTGCATTTTTGCAAAGCCACAATAGTGTTTTGCATTGAAGAAAATGTGTTCCATTGAAGAATGAATTAAATGGATTGCTGCACTTAAGCTAGTGGTGAAAGTACTGCAAACCTAACCACTCAGTTAATGAGCTAGATGAGTAAATAGTTTGATTTATAAAATCTCTTCATTAAGAAGTAAAAATATTAAAAAAATATATATATATTCTTTCATCCTGGGAATATGGAGAATTAAGCTATAAACCTAATGACTCAATGTACTGTCTCAAAGCATATCGCATATTTGCTTTGTAAACATTTGTTTCTCTATATGTACAACATATGTCAACAATCGATACATTAAACAACAAAAATTTAAAATGGAAAATATCCAGCAATGCTATATCAAAGGCATTTTTTTAAAGTAGTTAAGGGCTAGGATAATTTACTTAGAACTTTCATTTCATGCGCATTAATGTATGGTTAAAAAAAAAAGAGCTCAAAGAAAGAGTTGCATTTCTCTGGCAACATCCCAACTGTCTTATACTGTATAATCGCATTTCCTTCCTTCCATCTCTTTCTTCTATGCATTAAAATTACTACCCTCAAAACATATGCCTGGATTCTTCTCCACCGTCTTTCCTGGTAACTCTAAGGGTTACGACTTCAATTACAAGGTTTCAGGGTCTGTAGCCAAATTCTCAAGGTCAGGTAGCTCAGAGTCAAATTACCTATTTTCCCCACTGATTTGCAGTTCATAGAGCTTAGCTGAATGTTTTCTATTCTAATAGGAATAGCACAGTAGTCGTACTGTACCTCAGTTATACAATTTAGCATGCTTCTATGAAGACAGAACTCATTATGGCCATGTCGCATAGAGTCAAATGGTTCCCTTTTTATTAAAGCTTCATATTGTGGACATCAGGATAAACTCAGTTAGAAAGCCTAATCCCATTCATTGTGTATAACTGTGACTTGCAGCCCTTTTCTTTATACAATGCAGTCTTACATTACTTGTTTGATGTTTACAGGGAGCAAAGCAATACTAGTTTGAGTTATCAATAACATGGTGCCATTTTTTATCTTAATTTGCTATTTTTTTAAGCAGTAGTTATTGCTAGGCAAAGTCGGGTTATTCATCAAAGTCCGAACAGTTGCGTAAATGACCGTATTCAAGTCCGTTCACAACTTCTCCAACTCCGCTTATTCAACAATCTCTGCAATGTGATGAATTCATGTGACCAATTCTGACGCTTACTCCGGTCGCGGACTTACTGAGCTCTCCGCATCTATTTGCGTACGTGTGCACAGGTAATTTGGCTTTTCAACACTCCTCACTACGCATGACTTCTTATCCTACTATTGTGTAACTGACTACGTCATACTACGCATGCGATGGCATTCGATGCTGTCTGTTGCTTCATGAATAAGGAGAAGGGAATTCGCAACTTCCTAATCGTATTGACATGAACAGACGTGGAGATACTATCCAAGGCGAATTCGGACTTTGATGAATAGCCCCATTAATATTAATTAATGTGTATGGTGTTTTTGGCAATTGAAGGCAGCTCCAGATTTGTTCTTAATAAATTTCCCATACAACCATGCCTACTAGTACAAGTATATGTACCCATATAAATAGGGGAATAAAAGACAATAAGTGTAGGGGGTTATGTGCAATTTTTCCCATACTAATTTGTATTGTTACTTACCATTTGGAAATTTTCCCTTAAACATTTCTTATGATAGACTGCAAAGCTTTTAGAAGTGTTGATTTAGGCCAGATTCACACTGGCGTAAATACCCTAGCACATATACACTGCACTTTTTAAAAATATGTGTGCCGCAAATCCCTATGCAACTTACTTGTTCATGCCACACTAGCACTAAAGGCAAGCGCATGCACATGCGAACCCTTGCTGTTGCGTATTCGACAGGTGTTTTGTACGTAACGCAAAGAATACGGTCATATAGGAGGAGCTGCAATTGCCGAGGGAGCATTCACACTGCATCGGGTAAGTATAATAGAAAAGCGTCTCCTGAATATATGCCAGTGTATTTTAAGGATGCGCTTTTCTAAAATGCGTTGGTGTATTTACCCCAGTGTGAAACTGGCCTTAGAAAGGTCAAGAATGGTACAGTATGGCCAAAGCACGTTGCATTTTGGGAAGAGATGCCTATGTGTGACCCACCCCCAGTGGTCGTATGTTAAATAAGGCATTATAAAGTAAGGGAAGACAACGCACTGGCGGGAGCAGTATTAATGAGTCCAGTGATACTCTCCAGATGCATGAAATGTAGCCAAATTTTGCTACTACTTGCCCCATAATTTAAGGGTTTATAAGATTTTCCTGTCAGCTAAGAGTTAAAAATCATACCCCTGTCCATGCACCATATAGGGGAAAAGAACAGCACCCTATGCTAACAGTGTGATTCAGCTTATATATAAAACACACACTGTGTCCTGACTATACTGATGTCATGTCTTCATAAACTATGGTCATAAACGCACATGATGATATATTTTCTCTTGCCAAGATACTCTAATCAGCAGCCTTAGGGGAAGGTCTGTTGAGGTAGGAGTGTGAACTGACAAATCTTTACCTTAGTTTACATGATGTGGTTTTCAATTCAATTCTTGTGCAACTGTTGACGCAATACCAGTATATACTGGGACATAACTCATCTACATCCCACCATTTTGCAGCTGCTGAATTTATTTATTTATATTTTCATGGACATTATACTTTATTATTCCCAGAAAAAAACCTGTTACAGCTGTGGGTACATACATTCTAACTGGTGTTATATAGAATGATATAATACAACGGGTCTGCCATGTTATTTGCTGTGCAGGAAATAAAACATACTTTATTTACTAGAGGTTATATGATCACTACCTCGGCAGTTACTGTCCAGCCTTTATGTATTATTTATTGTATTTTAAATGCATCGTCTAAACAATATCATTGAGAAATTCTGTGAAAAATAAATAGCTTGCGTTCAATGCAGGAGTTACTGCAAATTAACTCCCGCTGCCTTGACTGGGACAGATGTGAAGTTTCTACTCCTTATTCACTAAACAGATTCCCTTGGGGAAGAAATGAACAGTGGCAGATGCTGTTCGATGTGTAGTCAGTGATGTGAATTCACAAGGCAAAGTAAAGTGATGTCATTTTCCAGTGGTTCTCAGGAATCTGTTTAAAGGAGACAATGACACTCTAAGTATATCTTTCTCAGATTAATGTCAAAACACTATTAATAGGCGGGACAATGTCCAAGAAGGACATTGGCGCCACTTTTTGGTCTCCAATATTGTTACTGTCTTAAAGTCACCTACATTACAACAAGTGTTATTAATGCAACACTATTCCTAGTTCAGGTTGTGACTTGATCGCTATATTTTCTTTTTCATTTGTGTGAATAATCACCCCCTGCCAGCAGCCCCTTACTTTACCACTTTGAGCTGGTGAAGTCAAACCAGCAAAGGTGTACAAACAGTATACCTTGGCGGACGTTCCACTTCAACTCAGTCCACTGCTTGATAAATAGCTGAACTGCACGTGCATTCACACTCCAGGTGATGTAAAGAGGAACAGAAGTCTGCGAGTAAGGTGTCAAACTGGTCATGAATTCCCCACATCACAGAGTTTGATAAATATGTGGAGTTGGAGAAGTGGGAAATGGATGTGAATTTGCATCGTTTGAGTAACTCTTCAGAATTTGATGAATAACCCCCTCAGGGTTTTGAGCCGGATCTCAGGGTTGGTAACTAATTTCTCAGGGCAAACCATGTGAACAGTGATGGATGATATGTGTAGTAAAGTCACTGCTGTTATAGTCATTTCGTTGCCTTCCTTGTATCTAATTACAGATGTAGTGCCTGGACGGAGGGGTAAAAGGCAGAGTTCTATTAGCCAATCATATTATCCTCCAGTATCTCATGCTTTTTTTCCACACAATTCACCGCACTGTGTTTTAGCTGCTGACCAGTCCAGTTTAATTGACTGTCCAAATGCAAACTGTCTGCTAGCATGATTATTTTATATACATGCATGTGACCTGCTTACCCATAGGCAATCCCACTAAGGGGGTTGTTCTCTAAAGTCCGAATTGTCACTTAAAGGTGTTAATTTGCCAGCTAAATAGAATGCTACTGTTGCAGTCGTGGCTTTATGATGAGAATATTGTCATCAATAAAAGAAATATTGTCGCAGTCACAATTTTAAAATTGTCACAGTCGTGACTTTACATTAGGAGAACTGTTACAGTCACAGATTTGCTGTGGGAATCCGCTGATTGAGAGTTCGACAGTCGAATTCGGACTTTACAGAATAACCCCCTAACGCTTTTATCTATGTAATAAGAAGCTAATCACAGTTTAAACAGTACCAATTTGCTCTACACTATTTTATTTTTTTCACCAGATATTTTAAACACCTGGAAGTGGTTTGGGTTTAGCCACGATTCCTCTCTTAGGGGGAAGTTTATCAAAGTCGAAAAAGGTTTTTTGATTTCCTAATGTTGGAGAAACAGTTTAGTGTAGGAAACGGTACAGAAGATCCCATTTCTTTGGTAATATAATGCTATGTGGCCAAGAAAGGAGAAGAAGTTCATAGGGGTAACGGAATGTACTGAAATGTCCAAACTACAGCTAATTAGTCCAGTAAAGCCTGTCTTGAGGACAAATCTGGAGTGGTGGTCAATTAAATTGGATGAAAAACTAGCTCTTTAACTAGGACAAATAGGGTTGGAATGGGCAGCCTGAAGTTTCCACAGGAGTAAGTTACAGGAGTAACTGTAACTGGAGTAACTGGAGGGCTACACAGAAAAGGTGATCAAACAACAATACAGTAGTATACCATAGCAGCGGGCCTAAATGATCAAATTTGGAAATCTATAACCTTGGGATAAACCTATTGAATGTGTGTGAGAGGTTCACAATGTCATTTAAATGTTCTGGAGATTTATTTTGTGCTGATGATGACGATGGTTTGTAAGATGCAAATAATAAAGCTTTAATTTCCACCTGTTTGCTATTCCACAGAGAATTCCCAGCATCTTTTTAAAGTACACCTCTCACATATGATATTACATTTCCCATCTGCAGTAGTGTGAAGTCTGAGCTGAGCCCCATTCAGCCAGTACCTTGTCCTGTTTTACCAAAGAACTCTCATGGCAACAGGGGCACTCAGGGTATGTAAATATTTACATTGTGACTCCTATCGCACTCCTCCAAAATCACTTTTCAGAGACTCCAATTGGATCTGGTTTCCTATTTATTTAAACATTTCCATATTGGCGGGAATGGCTAATTCTAGCATTAATGCTTGGAGAACCATATTTCCCTGATGCAGATGGTACATTTATTAAACTTTACTTTAAGTGTACCACCACAATAGGAGTTCATAGCCATGAGTCTGGAAGTGAGGCTGTGGTGAATGAAGTAATTAATCAATTCCTGAATGTGCAGTATGCATGGAGGATTGTGGGTAAAACTAGCCACAAGGACACAGTGGTTATTACATGCTACAGTAGACCTTAGCCTTAAATAAATAAGTCTAACCTAGATACCATTCCATCTGTTGCTTTATTCCAGTTCGAAGCAGCCCCCAAAAGACTGTGTTATCCTGGGAATGGAAACACACCAAGACCTGGGGGAGAGTCAGTTGGACCTCTCTGAATAAAAAATGTAAAATGAAATCTACATCTTTCTGTTTCACATCTGAATTATGCAGTCATTCCCTAAAGCAATCAGCGGACCTTCCCTGTATACATAAAGTGCTCAATCACAGATACCACTGTTCAGTGCAACATACAGCTTAATATAAACATAAAGTTTATGTAGTCTTAGTGAGCGCATGGTCAAATGTAGCAGATTTGATGGTGTGGAAGAATTATTTAAGAACTGTTAACAGATTGGGTAAGAAACGAGACACAGTCCCACCAGAAGCAAGCGCAGTTTCATTGTGCTAAAAAGAACAAAAGGGCAAAGGGTCACTTAAAATCACCAATTAGAAAGATTTCTGCTCCAGCTGCTGGCTCTGATCACAACATTACAAAGACAAACAGGTTGTCATATTGTTGAGAAAGAGACCAGAGAACGGGCAATATGGATAAATAAACAAGGAAGCCAGTGGGTCGTTAGTGGGTTTTAAATGTCATTTTCTGATACCTTAGACAATGGAGGTAGACAGGTGTTTATAAAATATATCTCTGGGGCTTGCTCTGACCGTTATAACAGTTAAGTCAACCAGACCAGAATAACAACAAATGAATGGAATATTTTGTAATGGGATGGAATATACTGTATATATATATATATATATATATATATACAATAGTGTTATCTTATACTCTGTTTATCTTGCCATAAAGAGAAGATTGAATGAAGCAATTCAACTAAGAATATCAAATTTACAGCAGTCCTTTTTAAAAGGTAAGTATGAGATAAGAACAAAAAAAAGAGACAATTTTTAATAACTGATATTACATAAAAAAGAGGCTGTTCATCTAGTGTGCTACCCCTCCTCTGCTGCTCCAGCTAGCCATCATTCATGAACCACTGCAGGAGCCAATCATAAGTGAATCTCAGAAGGAAGTAGTGACATTTACCCAATGAGGATTTTCTTACCATACCACACTGAAGTTCTGTTTAATTTGTTAAGAAAATCCTTAGCTGATATGACTCCCGCAGATGCAAATTCTGATAAATGTTGTATGGATTATGTATGTATGTACAGTATAATTTATTCATAAAGCATCACAAATTTATGTAGCGCTGTACAGTTCAGCAATACAAATATAACACAGACATGGGGAAAGTGCATTGTAAAAAACAAGTATAATATCACAAAGATACTTCACTTTAAGTGCTGGGTTGTGGTTGACACAAGAGGTTGGAAGTCCCTGCCTCGTAAGAGCTTACAATCATGTAATGTAATATAAAAGTTTTCTATATGGTTGCATCTCATATTACAAAAGAGAACAAACCTCTCCTTTACCCCTTACAATTCCATTGTCTCCCATTATATCTGGTATTGGATCAGTGCTAGAACCCCTTTCTAAATACAGTATATTGATGTTTATCTACAGCCGATAGTTACGAAAATCCCAAATTACTTTAAAGATACTGATGAATTACATAAAAAGGTGACAGAAATTGGGAAAAATCTAAATGGCTTGCGGAATAGACATCCAAAGCTTATACCTCGCAGCTGGCCCTATACAAATAAAAGTTATATATTTATATATATATATTAATTTCCCCAACAGTACTAGGTGTGGTATGTACTATAGAGAACAAAACCATTAGTCATCTGGAAAGCTGCTTATGTACCTGCCAGCAATGTAAGTAATTGGATCACCAAAGGGTTCCATGTAGTTCTCTTTTTCCTGAGTCTGCAGGAAAAACCTGCAGACCACTGTTTTCTGTTGAAATGGTTGATCACAGGAATATGCTGTGTGCGTGAGTATGGGCGGGGAATGTTTGGAATTATCCACATGTGCCCTGGGACAATTCTTTTAAAGTATAAACAGCACCACCTGGGAGTTTTCATTAGTGAACAGGCATAATTATTTGCTGATTGCACAAAGCAATGCAATGTTCTAACTTTGAGAAGTGTAGCAGCAAGCACCTGATTTTATGTAGCCAGAAAAATGACTGTGAATATTACAAATGTACAGGAATCTACAGAACATAAACATGACATTAAAAAACGAAAATGCATGCGTGTACATCATAAATACTGAAACATCTGGCTAATATACATTCGTTAAATAATTATTCAAAGCCATGTACTTTAAGGGGCTTATTCATAAGTCTGAACTGTCGTGTAGGGCTCAGAACTTGTGTCTATTCTGGTGTTTACAATGGATGTAAATGTGCAACCTTGCACAGGTATACCACACCGCACTGTTGAAGAAGTCACAACTATCACCATTTGTCTCTTAGCCATGGGAATCTGACTCTTAGTGAAGAAGGAGTAGAGAATTCAAGATTATTGGAGCATAGTGACCCATAGTGAGTGGAATTCACTTTGCCATTCAGATTTTCATTTCGATGAATAAGCCCCTTACACTGACACCTAAAAGATGATATGTCATACCATGCCAGTCATATATATTCATTTATCCCGGTGGTGTCTTGGAGAATAAGTAAACATATTGTAATTAGCAAAAACACCTTATATATTTTGTCAGTTTATTTTCTAAAATTGTAAATAAAAACAATGCAAACATTATATATATGCAAATACCAGAAAATGAGCAGAAGTCATCAACAGGGCAATTGTTTATGGAAGTATAGTAACCCATGGCAACCAATCTGCAGTTAACTTTCAGGATTATAGTTTCCCTGTACCAGTGAATACT
The DNA here is from genome assembly GCA_019650415.1 of Pipa parva. Taxonomy (NCBI): domain Eukaryota; kingdom Metazoa; phylum Chordata; class Amphibia; order Anura; family Pipidae; genus Pipa; species Pipa parva. The sequence continues at coordinate 1,142 of WMED01027277.1, read as the reverse complement.
AACAACTCATTGGTTGCTATGGGTCACTAGACCCCCTTTAAGACTCCCCTGTTGATGAATTTCCCTGAATATGAGTAGCATTACCCCAGTAAAAGACACTTGTCATGTACAAAGAAAAGTAATTTGTTTATGGAAGATGATGACCCATGTCATTATGTCAGTGAAAATTACATTATACAATGAAATATAGTACACTTATGCCAATGTGCATGGTTTTACTTGATTATCCTGATTTAGGATGATATTTTAGTGGATAAAATCTAAACATATTCTGATATAGACACATTGATGAATTTTAACTGAGATTAACCCATATAATTTAGTCCCTGCATTTTAGAACCTAAAATCCAGTTGCCCTACACCAGGGGTCGGCAATCTTTGTAGAGGAGGGAGCCATTTCACTCCCTCCTCTACTGTTGAAAAAGTCTTCTGGAGCCGCAAAGGGGGAGGAGCGCCTATGCTCTCGATCACATGACCTTTGATGTCCCATCACCAGGGACGTCAGAGGCCATGGGCGGGTGAGAGGGCAGCTATTCAGAGCCGCAGAACACAGCTAAAGAGTCAAATGCGGCTCGCGAGCCATGGTTTGCCAACCACTGCCCTACACAATAATACGCACACAAACAGAAACAGACTAAGGCCAGTTTAGTCAGGCTTCAACTAATTTAATATGGTTTTGGATTATGAGAAGAAACTGGAGTACTTGGAGAAAACCTGCACAATACAGGGGAAAATATACAGCTCCATGCAGATGGGCAGTGCAGTGGCTCAGTGGTTAGCACTGCTGCCTTGCAGTGTTGGGTTCAATTCCACCCTGGACTTCATCTGCATGGAGTTTGTATGTTCTCCCTGTACTTGCGTAGGTTTCCTCCGGGCACTCCGGTTTCCTCCCACAATCCAAAAACTTACATCTGTGTCTGTCAGTGTGTGTGTGTGTGACTGAATAGGCAAACTAGATTGTAAGCTCCATGGGGCAGGGGCTGAAGTGAATTATGAACCTCTATAAAGCTCTTCGTAAAAAGTAGTGCTATATAAAAGCTGAGCAAATAAAAACTAAGATCCATTATGGAATTGAACCCAGGACCACAGAGATATCAACTGAGCTACACGCAATATAATGCCTATTTTTATGGGGAATGAAC
>WMED01027275.1:0-10658 GCA_019650415.1 Pipa parva | reverse complement strand
AATTTTGGCCCACTCATCTTTGCAGAATTGTTCTAATTCAGTTACATTAGAGGGTTTGAGGTTTGATGTTCCAAAACACTTAAAATGTGACAAAACATGCAAAAAAACATGAAATGAGGAAGGGGGCAAACACTTTTTCACACCACTGTAGGTCTCTTGATTACTTGCATTGGTGCGGACTTCATACTATTACACCAGTGAATGATTTGTTTGTCTGGGAATTTGTCAGAAAAAAATGGATCAGCAATATTGTTCAGATTATGCTATAATGTATGTTGCCAAACTTGAAGATGATCCAATTGTTTGGCCATTTAATCAAATGACTGTACCTTCATATCAACACACAACACAAGGACTGTGTTTTAATGATCGGACTTTAGCCATACCTGGCTGAACAGTTGAGATATCATTCTGTGCTGTAATAATCTGTGCTATATCAGTACTGTCTTCTGATAGTGAAGTAGATTGTCAAATAAGCATTTGCCATTTTTTCAGTTATAGATAAATGCACCGTGATAACACATACCTATATGTGGATTATAAGCATCTGTAGCTCGCATATATCTTGGTGTGTCTTCTTCCAACAAGCGAGTTTGCATAATTGGCTGAGACTCATTTTCAATTCCTTCTAAGCGTCTGGCTATTCTTTCTTTTCTGAGGTGGGGGGGGGGGGGGGGGGGGGGGGGGGGAAGGAAAAACTATTAGTCACAGAGAAACTACAATACCTGCAAGAACAAACAGTAGGCATATGCGTTTAGCCTGCTATGAAATTGCATGTGTTTTGGCTGACTCTTCACTTAATAGGAAACTGTTTGAGAGTCCCATTTCATAACTGCACTTTAATTACTGTGCTTAATTGCATAATATTTTGAAGTACTGCAATGTTGCTTGCTTTGAATTTGTGCAACAGCAGTAGAAACTGAAAGTCAATGGTAAATAAAATCCTTCTGTTTCTCTGACACAGCTGCATAGAATGTTCATCTCTTGTTGGAGAGTCACAAAATGGAAGCTTGTCAAAAGAAACGCTGAGGATTCTGGTCAACAAAAATAAATGATCTTCAAGTACATTCCATGCAACCCTCAGAAAGCCATAGATTATCTGCCACTTATTTTTTTTGTTTTTACTATGAAGAAGTCTATGCAACTCACCTTTTCATTTCTGAAATTAATTTCTTGCTCGGCTCAAAAAGTTTCCTTAATTCTGAAACTAGAAAAAATACAAAGGGAAGAAAAATAAAATTGTCAGTAGGATGCCTGATAAAAAGAACACCTTATCCAAGTGAAAGACAGCTTGCAATAGGTTCAGCTGTCAGCAGAATGTTAAACGCAGCAAATCCATGGTGGCTTGACACGTGTTGTTTATACAGCTGTTGGGTGGTATATAACGGAGATATCAAACTTCTTTTTTTTTTCTATTAAACAAATGGCTGACATTTTTAGGAGTTTTAGTTCGAAAGGTCATAATTAACTAACCTCCAGTGCTTTCAGAAATAATATTTAGCTCGACACATCTCATGGGCACACTGCACTGCATCTGGGCATGTCCCATGGGCACACTGCTATTTGTCTGGATAGAAGTCTACTGGGCACCGAGTTTAAGTTTAATAGGCACTCTCTACTATGAAGGTTACTGATGTTGAACAATTAAATTGGAATATTGGACAAAGCAACTTATTTGCAGTAAAATGATGAATGTACCTGGATATTTTTTTTTTTAATAATTAGGATATCTAACATTTTGTGTATACAGTATGTGCATTTATCCGAGTGGATCACATATGTGCAGTTGTGACCTGTGCCCTGGACTCAGAATGGGGCAGTCCAGATCCAACATATCCCAAGTGCCTTGTTCCATTATTAAATAACAGACATGGGCATTAAAAATGTAAACCACAGTTGTGTTATTTAGAGCCAATAATGAATCTGCATATGTAAAAGTAACAAAATAATATTGAATTTGCAACAAAAAAAAAAAAATGCAGATTCTTGCTGCACGCTTTAGATTAGGCAACAGATGGACAAACAGACTGCAAGAATGTATACAAGATCACTAGAGTATTACAAAGCACACACAAAAAGCATACTAATAAAATATTGATCCATCAATGGCAAGTCTACCTGCAGGAGAAATTAGTTATATCTGTGTAACAGCAACATCAAAATACAACATTTAAAACCTTTGTGTATTTGCTTTGAACGGTCTGCAATAAGCCAGGCAAGTAACTGTCCAAAACCACTGCCAGGTATTTCTCACTGCTTGGACTGGAACACACCAGTTTCACCTTCCTTATGTAACAGCCAGCTGAGCTAGCGATCCAAATGTAGCAGAGATTTCACAAGTTTTCCACAGTTCAACTTTTCCATGAACAGCATCGCCACATAGCCCAGCAGTAATAAAATGCATCTCTTGGGTTCACTTCCAAGAACCACAAGCAGATTACACACACTGGAAAGTTTCAAGGTTACAGGAATGCTTTTGTTTTTTTTTTCTTATTGGGTATCTTTATGAGACAAAAACCTTCTAAATCTATATGACTATACCAAAATTCGTACTCCCTCTGTATCACTTAATTATTCATAGAAGATGATAGTCTAACATTTCAGGTATTTATCTTTTTATTGGCATTACCTGTTCTTGTTTTACTCCCAAAGATAAATATTTTAGCACAAACTGTCCGCCATATACAATCATTCGCTTGGGACAAACCAAAGGTAACTTGTACATGAAAATTTTTTTTTTTTAAGTTTTGAGTTTTGTTACCTTTGGGGAGCACAGTTAACAGATGCGCATCAGTGTCCTTGGAGTGGTTTGTAAAATCTCCAGTGACTTCAATAACAAAGCTCTGCTGAAAACTAAAAAAGATTTTATGCATGTTAAATGTTTATTCATTAAGACTAACACAAACTACATCATAACAATGACAACATGTAAATTGACCAACGCAAACTATATCATAATACTTCATATAAATTGGGAAAAAGTATTATTTAGTAGGAGAGAAACAGAGAGACTTTGAGGGTTCTTCACTAAGGTGCAAATTCGACTGTCGAATTCTCAAACAGTGCATTCCCATAGCAAATCTGCGACAACTTCCCCATTGTAAAGATGTGACTGTGACAATTTCTAAATTTGCAACTGCAACAATTTTCCTTAGTGAAGTCGCGACTGCAACAATATTTTCATTATAAAGATGCAACTGCAACAGTAGAGGTCTATTGTGACAGTCTTTAGCTGGCGAATTCACACCTATATGCAAAATTTGGACTTTAGTGAATAACCCCTCTTGTGTTGCAACTTTTGAAAACTATAAAACCGTTATTATATTATTCCAAGCAGGAAACAAAGCCATAACATCACCAGAGCAATTTCTATTAATGGCTGTGGGCAATGGCTCCAGCAAAAGTACTGAAAAAACTCCTGAGGAGATGGAGATTAAATATTTAGAGATTTCCTGTAACGTTACTTTCTGTTGTGATTGCTTTATTGTTCATTGTGGTTTGTCAAAGCAAAGTTTATGTAGCAATATCCAGAACCAATTTATAGCCAATCAGAAAATTAGAATGTTTCCAATGCCAAAGTTCAACAAGAACTTACAACTAAAGCCTAAGAAAGAATAGGTTCACACTGGCGTATAATGCACAGCATATTTAGCTAGAATGCTGAAAAAAAAAAAAAATTTTTTTTTGAATATCAGAAACCAACTGAAATTAGGGGAAAAAAACTTTTTTTTTTTTTTTTTTTTTTTTAAATTTTCAGTGAATTTCCTAAGCACTTTTTCATTACATTTTTTTTGTTTTGTTTTGGCATGTTGGACAGCTCCATGTCATTGCCCAATACATGCAAGAAAAACAAAGAAAGCACCTAGGGAAAATAAATAAATAAATAAGTTTTTCAATGCATCTCACAGAAACCAACTGAAATTAGGCAAAAATGCTTTTTTTTTTTTTTTTTTTTTTTTTTAACAGCAAATTTATCTTGGCGCTTTTTCGCTATGTTTTTTGTTATATGTTTGACAGCTCCATGTCATTGTAAAACTGACAATGCCCGGAAATCACGTGGGCCATTTCTTTGAAAATGCAGTGCATTATGCACTGTGTGTGATCGCAATTGTAAAATCCCATTGAAAATAATGCAGTCACTTAAAATTTGCTGCGTTCTGTGCGCTCAAAAAATAGAGCAGACAGCGTTCTATCGGGATATGCTGTGCATTACACGCTAGTGTAAGCTTACATTTACATTGTTCTCTACGTATTTTCGCTGGTGTCTATTCTGAGCGTATTTTTGCTGGAGGGATTTCTAAAAAATACGCTCGTGTGAACCTAGACTAAAGAGACATAGTCAACATCCAACCTGAATCTCTTTAGCTGTCTAAAAGAATCGCTAGAAATGAAGAGCAGTAACGGATAAGTGCAATAAATAAAGGGGATCAGCAGTACCATCCCATTCTGTAAGTAGAGATGACTTGTGCTGGCAAATATAAAAAGTTGTATTTCTCAATCCTATAGGAAAAATGTGTAGAGACACCCCAGTAATTAAAGATCAATAGATTTAAGAGGGGCACCAGAAAAGGGACAGTGCAGTGGTGGACCTGCTATACTACAAAACAGGTCCGGGGCAGTAAATCAGACAAATGGAAAATCTAACCTAAGAGAGGAATCAACTTGCTTCCTATAAATAGCTTCTGCAACCTCCCAAAGAAAAGAATTGCTAAAACTGGTTTTACACTTAAGGGAATATCTGACTTGCTACATGGAGGATTCTCATGTGCATTTAAATATTAATGCACATAAATTCCAATTTTTTTAAAAATTATAATACTATTTAGAACATAGTCAACTGGATCCAAACACTGGCTGATTTTATTGATTATGAAGTCACAAAAGAGATTAAGATGCAGAACATCAGATGCTTTAAACAGGTTTGTCCTTCTCTACGTCATATCAGAACCAGTTTTTAATATGGGTTAAAATTTAAGCTAGACATAAAGTTTGAACTTTTTGAGCAGATTTTAGTATTTAACCAACTTAAAATTACCGTTATTTACAAATTTGCCATTTGTTCACTAGCAGTGCTGTTGTTATCGTCATGAAAAATGTACAGGTTTACAGTTATAAGGACAAGGGCGGCAATTGATCAAAGTGAAGTCTCATCCCTTCGGGTTGCTACACTCTGATTTTCTACTCCTTATTGACTAAACAGATGATTGCCATAATGAATTCATGACCGCACCAATATTTCCATAGTGATGTCGTGACTGTCATTAACTGAAGAATTTGCCACATTGCAGAGTTTGCTGAATATACGGAAAATTGGTAAGTGGCGAATTCACACATTTACGCAACAATTCGGACATTAGTCAGAAATCCGTAAGTAGTATGATCAGTGCCAGGGCAAGGTTTAATGGTACCCTAAGTGACAATGCCAAAATGCGCCCACCATCACCAGCCTTCCACTCCCCCCTCTATACAGTTTCGTCCTCCCCCCATATTGTCCCCTAGGTGGGTGCCTATGCTTCCATCTACTAGTTTCAGCTCTGAATATGATTAAACTTGCATAACAATAAAAATAAATGCTATGTGTACACAAGTTTATTTCCTGTGTTTGTGAAAGATAGTGAGGAGCACTAAACAATGCTAGTTGTAACATGTGTAAACTGGGGTTTTAGCTAAACCACTATGCCACATTTAGCATGGCAACAGAGAACCCAGCAGGAAGCATACCACTGCAAAATATGTTTAGTTAGAATGTAAACTGCTGCAGTGGAATCCCCCATCTTGACCCTTTTTTGGCCACCCTTGAAAGAGATGGTTAATTTTGATTGGAGATTTTTTTTTTTTCTTACTGTCAATTCTCACATATCACAGAGCTGCACAAAGTCCTAGGGCTTTTCTCTGTTACAAAAGGGAAATCTCCAAATGGTTTCCTGGCACAGAGCACACTAAAAAAGTTGCACAGATAAGTGATTCTAGGCTTATGTGGGATGCAAGAATGTGCGTTGGAGGGAGATGAAACCCAATCAAATACCCTTTTTGCTTCGAGGGAAAGGAAACGGCTTTGGCTAGTTCTCTTGATTCATTCTCGCTGTTCTGACCACACACATTCTAAACTGGTTTCAGCAATTCATTACTTAGTCATCAAAATATAAATCATTCTTAAAAAGTGAAATTTGAGCAAAACATATCACCACATTATCACAATAACAAACTGTTCGCAATGGACAAAATCCTGCCCAGCAGAAAAGAAAACTATAGGAGAGCGCAGACTGGATTGCTACACAAACAGGGCCTATGGTGGTTCTCCTTTATAAAAGGTTCTACCATATAAAGTAGATATCAGATTAATTTGCTGTGTCCGTTAAGAGTTAATAAACATTCCCCATGCACAGCCAGAAATTCCTCTCTACTATTCTTCTAAAGTCTTTAATAGCGCACAGACAAGGAAGTTGTCCATTAAGGACACACAGAAAAATAAATAAAAACAGCCCATACAGATTAAGGGATTATTAGGGGAATTCCAAGCAAGATATTTCTTTCTTTATTACGATGATGATTTCATGATTGTGAATAATACAAATACTTTGCAAAACAGAGCGTAAAGGTGAACTAAAGCTCATTTTATCTAGGGGTGATTCTTAAGAGGAGGAGATACTTACTGATCGGGGTTTTACTCTCCAGCGCTGCCTCCTGCTGTCACTATCAAATAGATCTCTTATGCTCTAAAATACTCATTTTCTATTCAAATTCACTAAGGTGAGCATGCTCAGCAGCAGTTTCACATCAAAATTCTGATACAGTATCATCCCCCCCTCCAGAATGACCCCTAGATAAAATGAACCTTAGCTCTCTTTTAAACCTTATAGAATTACATTTTGTGTCAACACTTTTTTTTTTTTTGCAATAGTGGTGTTAAAAGTGACTTGGCTCACGACACATTAAGGGCAAGAAAGTGGGGCAATTTTATAACCATTTCTACCATAAACACTTTCAATTTGTGATCTTAATTTTATAGAAAAATAATTAAACACACTGGCAATATCAACATTTAGAAACAAAATAGGACCTTTTCATGGGTTCAACTTTACCTGGGAACATCTTTATTCATAAGGTACAATTAGTTCAAGATGCATTGATTAGAAAAGACAAATCAACTCCTCGAATCAACAGTACTGCACCTTTAATTTAATTAAAATCATTGTAAACATTTAAATAAGCATGATACGTATCTCTGAAACAAAGATTGAAACATTTCTGACAATTGTGCTATATGGAACAAAACATTAAAAGCACACTACCTCGTAGCCTTTCTTTGTGGATGATGTGAAGCTTGGTGTCCAAATGCACCTTCTCTATCAAACCCTAAAAAGAGGGGGAAAAATATGGAATTTTATTTCACAGGAACACACCAGATCCGTCACTTACTTTTCAGAAATGTGTTTTCCCACTTGAAGAAACAAAGAATTTCACAATACTACTAAATCATAAGAGATGAAAGCCATACATTAAGCTACCAGCACACAGAACAAAGCCAAATGAACCTTAGAAGTGAAAACAAACTGAGTGTTTGCAGGCAAACTCCTACTAGTATGTGATTACTGAGTCCACGGCTTGTAGTGTTCCCAAGTGTCGGTTGGTGGGCAGGTATGTAGCTTACTACAAAAGTCATTTGTGATTGACACACAAAGCATACCAGCATTCGACCCTCTCTTTAAAAGTGATCACATGACATGCTTGGCTGAATGTGCACCATAACATACTCATGTATTATTAAATATATACCACAGGCAAATTCATCTAATTAATTTGGTACTTTTACCATTTACTGTATTTGGTTTCACAACAAAACCTTTCACTGGTTACCAATAGACCAAATCCCACAAACTTGTTTTTCCATTGCTTTATCTGAAGCACCATAGAAAACACTGGAACTGGGTGAGCTCTGTTAAACAACATGGACAGGTTAAAATGAAGAGGTCATGCATTTTTGGTCATCCTGTCCATGAATTCCAAGTACTTATGCATGACCATCAATAGTCCTCCTGAGCAGTTGCCTGTGTAATGGACCTTTTAAACAGAAGTGAATAAGCATGGCTCTTTAACATATATAATAATAGATAAAAAAAAAAAAAAACACTGCAGGAGTTAAAATGAGAGTGGATCTGTCTACATAGTTATTCAAAGTATTAGGGAAACAGGAGTGACTCGTTAGGTCATTGGCTTCAATTAGATGTGCATAAAGCCCTGGGAAACTTGGGAAAGTGAATACCACATACATGAGTATACACGCTTATTATATAGATTCAGCTGATTGAGAGGTAATTAGACCTGAAGCAACTACACAACTACTCAAAAAAAGGAAATAATGCTGCAAATCAGTTTACCTATTGATAAAAGGTATTCTAAAGCAAAAGTTAACATAAAATATTCTGTTATAAAATATATAAAATATTTTTTTTATCATCTGAGAAGCATTAAACATTGTCATAATACGCCTATTCATTACATGTCCAATAATGACGATAATTTCCTACATAGTTTTTCATATAGAAAACACATTCTTTAAAATATTCTTACTTTAAAAGGATTAAAGAGTATACGTGGATTAACTATTTCTCTAATTATATTTTTATAGGTTTCTCAAGGCTTGAAATCAAACTGCGATTATAAAAAGACGTTGTAAAAGACCGCCCAGTCTCATGATGCCTGGTGAGGAAAGTGAGGCGCCGCTGCGGACAACCTGGACGTATTGTGTGATAAAAGTAAATCTACAACAGGAATTTTTAAGATTTTTTAAAACATTTCTTTTTTTACAAATACTGATATTTTCAAAAACACTTGAAATGTTTTTCATCATTATAACATATATATAAGCATTACTAATGAGAACAAATCATAACCTTGTAATTAGCCTGGAAAGGACATGGATACAATCGAATGGATGTTGTCAGAAAGATCAGAATATAATACAGTTGTGGGAGGTATGCTCAGCTGGACAAACAAGCGGAGGCTGCGTAGTTTGGCATTATATTGTATGTATAATTTTATTTATAAAGCACCACAAATTTATGCAGCGCTGTACAATTCAGCAATACAAATATAATACAGACATGGGAAAAAGTGCATTAAACAATACATGTATAATATCACAAGAATACTTCACTTTAAGTGCTAGGTTGCAATTGACACAAGAGGTTGGAGGTCCCTGCCCCATAGAGCTTACAATCTAAATGGGAGGAAGACTTACATATAAAGATAGAAGGACTATTAGAGCTGTACAATGTGCTGAGACATAGGTTAATAAATACAAATAAATAGGACAATAAATACAGATATTAAGCATGAATAAACTAAAGATAAAATAAAATATATGCATAATCAGTGATAAAAATCAATTCTAGTGCTTCAAAACATAGGACTTCAGTCTGGTTTTGAATGTGCAGAGGGAATGTTCCTGGCAAAGATAAAGGGGTTAAGAATTCCAGATGTGGGTGCAGAGAGAGAAAAGGGTTTAAGATAAGAAAGGGCAGTACTGGTGTGTGGCATTGGAAAGCTTCTTGCTTTGGGAGGAGCACAGTTGATGTTGAGGAATATACAAGCATACGAGTGAAGGAATGTAACGAGGGGCAACAGTGAAGTGCCTTAAATGTCAAAAGGAGAACACCATAAATGATTAGTTTGCTTACAGGGAGCCAAGGAGCAGATAAAGATTAGGAGAATGGCTGTCCCCTCTGGGGAGAGAGGGAGAGAATTCATTCTGTAGAATTCAGAATAGACTGGAGTGGAGAGAGGTGGGAAGCTGGAAGGCCAGATAGACGAACATTGCAGTAGTCCAACGGGATAGAATGAGAGCATGCATGAGAGAGTTAGCAGTGGTGAGAAAGAGAAAGGAAATCTTGTCAATGTTGAGAAGGAAAAATAGACAGGTTTTGGCAGTGGTAGAGATGTGTTTAGAGAAGAAAAGAGCAGAGACAAAAGTCACCCTGAGACAATGTCCAGAGGTTATAGGGTTGATGATTGCACCATTAACTAGAATGGAAATGGTAGGAGTAGGTCCAGGTTTAGGTGGAAAAATAATCCATTCCGTTTAACAAGATTTAATTTGAGCTGGAGCTTAGCCATCCATGAGAAGATTGCCAGGAGACTGCTAAAAATTTCAGGTGTTCAAACAGAAGCGGATAAGTCAATTTGGGTATCATCTGTATATAAGTAATACTGAAGGCCAAATGAATTGATATCACCCAAGTAAAGAGTGTACAGGGAGAATAGGAGGGGGCCAAGGACAGAGCCTTGGGTTACCCCCACACTAAGTTCCACAAGAAAAGAGGTGAACAAATAAGAAAAAGTGGCTCAATCCGAAAAGTCGGTGTAGTACTCACACCTCAGTTGATCTCTGTGTGCCACCAAGACAGGGAATGTCTCATCCCTCCGTAAATAGCTCCAAATATGAAGAAATCCCGGGCACCACAACTGGATCAGTGAAATAGGTATGCACACCAATCCTACACGTTTTGCGCACTAGTAGCACCTAATCATAGATGATCATAATTAAGTGCTAAGGACGAGTGAAACGCATAGGATTGGTGTGCATACCTGCTTTCATGTTGTATTAACCCTTTAACTACCAGCCGATTTTTTTTTTGTTGACCACTTATTCCCAAGCT
>WMED01027274.1:0-10658 GCA_019650415.1 Pipa parva | reverse complement strand
AAGTTTTTTTACTTACTTTGTTTTTTTTGTTGTTTTTTTTACTTAGTGTTCAATCTGCAGTGTTGAATCTGCAGTGTTCAATCTGCAGTTTTTCAGAAGCACTTTGCTCAATGTCTATTCCATTGTAGGAGTGATATCATGTGCACGCTCGCGATCACGTGCGCGGCCGCGAGCGTGCATGTGATCGTGACCGCGAGCGTGCACGTGAACATGCGGCCGCGAGCGTGCACGAGCGCTTGCAGGCTCAATTACTTGTCAATCAAGTAAGCCAGTGTTACAGGACTGCCTCCCAGACCCGACTTCAATCAGTTGACAGGGGAGAAGTCGGTTTTGCAGGAAGATAAAGAAAAGGAAAGCTTTTAAAAGGTAAGTTTTTTTTTATAACTTTATATTGCAAAAAGGGAGCTTGGGCACAGATCCTTTTATTAAAGTGAAGTTAAATCTAGGTGACGGAGCCTCTTTAAAAGAACAGGAACACCCAAAAAAGTGAAAATTCCTTAAATGGGTTGTATAGTTAATATGTATTGAATCTGTGCTTACAAGGAACACCTGCTGTATGCAATTTATGTAAAAGCACCATAGAAAACATTGGGACCGGGTGAGGGGCTGATATCAGTAAAAACAAGAATAGACAATAAAATTAATACATTTAGCTTCAAAGAAAACATTTTTTTTTACAAGCGCAACGGACATGCTAAGCCAAATGGGATTTCTTTTAACTTTTGGTGTTACAGGTCCATTAATTATACAGTTTAGGCATTGTGAATGACCAGTGGGAATTTCACCTCCAAATCTAAATCAGGGTCAGAATGTCCACCTCTAATGATCAGTATAATCCAAATCTCATAAAATGAAAGTATGAAGCCAAGTTTCCAGGGTCAGACTATCCAGAGTACTGTAACATTGAGTATGTTTACCAGTTACCTACAGCTTATAATGATTCTAACAGGATCAGTGCATCATCTTGTACAGTTTAATACATCATTTTGACATTCGGTATACTCCATGGAAACACACTTTATGACCAGCAGATCAATCAGTCTGTGCAATGTTACAGAGAGTCAATAGGTTATCTCATTAATAAGGTTCTGGATCTTAAGGTCAGAGCAGTGTATTCCCATTCGGATTCCAGGAGTTTAGCAGCTATACCACTCTGATCATGCTCTAGTGAATCCTATAATCATCTAACAAGGGACTAATATGTCTAATGATCTCAGGGCATATTATAATGGGCTACACAGGAGATACTTCACAGGCATCAGTCTGACTCATCTCTCTTTAGCAGAAAAAGCTTATTTTTCCTGCAGAAGACTGGTATTAACCTTCCTACTCAGGGGCGGAACTTCAGGCAGGCGGGCCCCTTCTCCTGGGCCAGTGCACAATCTGCACCATGACCCCTCCCCCCCTCCCCCCCCTCGGAGCATCAGGGCCCAGTCATCACTACAACCCCTGTAGGTATTCCATTGTTACTACTGGCTGTGCAGGCACTCATATCCATAAGTTTAACTGACCCTACTGGGATTCTAGCAATTAATAAACTACATTCTAAATGGGATATGACTCTGGGAGACTACTAGATGGTATATTTAAAGTCCCATATGTCCCACAGTCTCTCTCTTAAAAACTATTACTCCCATAGACCTAAAAGGGATCTCCAGCCTCCGGAGGACAATGCATAAATGTTATCTTATTATTGTGTATTACTTAATGCATCTTAACTAAAAATTAACTGCTGCTTTAGTCAATGCTGGCTGTCTGCCCTTATGATCTTCAGCTACACTATGCTGTTTAGCTATTGGTTGGAACACAAGTAGTATTTACATCCTTCTCTATATGACTTGGACTCTTTAGGCATATTTACTAAGACCAGTTTGACCATATCGATTGATTTCATCTCGCTGTATATTTTTTGTTTCCCTGTAATTTTTGATTCCCCTGATTTATAAAGGATCGATAAAAATGTTTCCCAATCAAAATAAATCCTTAACAGGGGCATGCTTTATAATACTTTTCATTACAGATCGATATCCATGTCTCTTTTCAATGGGAAAATATTCTGTACTTGGGCTAAATGGCAGAACCAACTCCATAGGGAATAATGGGTTTACAACAGCCCGAGGGTAGAGAATTCTTTTGGGTGATAACATGGTTTTGGAACAGTTTAGTAAATAGTATAATACAGTGATATCATTAAATATAGGCTGTTTCTCCCGCATTTACTAGATGAAAAATCTGTTCCACTTTTTTAAGTGTGCCCCTTATTGAATAGTCAAATTGCACATACTATGAGATGAGTAAGTAACGTTTGATGAATATTTGAAATTGAAGAAGTGTCAAATGAACGTAGATTTGGACTATTTGGTAACTGTACACCCTTTGATGAATATGTCCCAGAATGATTTGTCTCCTGAAACTGCCATGTCACAATATAATTTTTCTGTTTACAGTTGTACAATTGTCTTTCCTGACAGCTAACAAATTGTCATCAAGGCAGTGAATGCAGTCTGCCAATGACTACTATTGGAGCATACATGTGGTAACTAAGCAGAGCACATGGCACCTTCCCAATGAGTGCCTACTGTGTGTGCAGCCAACTGGTAAACCTGGCATTTGTCTGTTGGCTTGAATGCCTGTATCCAGGCCTGAATACTCTTAAGAAAGCTGACTCTAAAAGGGCAAAGGGAACATACATACAGGTGTAGGAAAAGCAATTCCAGTAGAAATATATATCTCTATGATCAATTAAAAATAAAATGTTATTTATTAAACATCATTTAAATTCTAAGTATTAGGGTTTATTCACTAAGGTGCGAATGCGACTGTTGAATTCGCAAACAGCAGATTCCCATAGTAAATCCGGGACAATTTTCCCATAATAAAGTCGCGACTGCGACAATATTCTCATTATAAAGACGCGACTGTCTTTATCTTGTGAATTCGCACCTATACACAACAATTCGTACTTTAGTGAATAACCCCCAATTTAATGCTAACTGTCAGAGTGTTAATATATCATTTTTATTATTAACGATAAGGAGAGTTTAGTTCGAATAGAAGAAGCTGTGTGCCAACGTTTGTACCACACTGTTCTAAAATGTATCCACCGAGTGTACAGATAAATCCAAAACCTAGAAAGGAACAGTGTGTATTTGAAGCAATAGTAGTGTAACTACACCATCTTTAATGTGAACATCATGCCATGTTTCAGGCTTAAGTGAGCTCCTTCTCAAATGACAAAGAACACACTCCTTTAAATACATCATAAACCCCTCCTTTCATGATGCAATTGGCCATAATAGTCCATCCTTCTAATTTAAAGTGCATTAGGAATTCCAAAAATATCTCTTTTTCTAAGTGAGAATCACCTTTGAAAGTTATGCAAATGTCAATAAGCAAACATACATAGGTGAAACATATACAGTGATACATAGATACAATATAATGTATGTATAATAATATAGTACTTAATCCTCTAATAGTGCAACTGCCACATTTGGCCTACAACTAAACAAATTTGAGGTCATGAATACAAAAGGTGTAACCTTAGATATAGTCTAATTATAATGTTTAGTAAACCTTATATACCTAAAATAATTTAGCTAATGCTGGGTTAGTGCTACATATTAGGTGATAATTCTATTATCCTTAGATAACCATAGATATTATTCTATCTACTTTAATTATACGACTATGATTACTCTTCCCAGTAACAAGCCCATAACACTACAAGGTCATCCAGTATTATTCAGAACATCACACTTATATGGAGGCAGAGGATTGGAATCTGTAATAAAGAACAGAACCATCACACCTATATGGAGGCGGAGGATCTGAGGGGAGAATTCACCATTGAGCGAAGTGAGCTCCGAATCCTTCGGCTCACTTCGCACATGGTGTTATGCGCTCACTGATGTCCTGCATGCGGACATCAGCGAGCGCATTAAAGGGATTCCAGTCTCTGTGAGACCAAAAGAGTTGCTTCACCGAGATTTATGTACCTAAACTAAGATTAGCTAGATTAATGGATTACTCATGTACCCCTTCATTATGTAATGAGTTGTTGCAAGGAAATGGATTCTACCCCTACATGAACTGATCAAGTGCAGATTCATTTTGGAGGGGTTCGAGGTCTGAGTAAGAGCAACCTGCTTGCATGCAGGTATAAGTGATATTGAGTGCTACATGCTGTTTATTTATAGTCCCAACCGGAATCTCGTGATTGGCTCAGGCATGAATGGATTCAAAGTAACAGTCCCGATAGCTTTTATACAAGTAGCTAGTCTAAGGCATTCAAGCTTATTACAATGTGGTCTACGGTGTACATAAATTATGTCATTGTAATAAGTACCCGGATTGAATTCAATTTAACGTACAAGAAATATGTTATATTGGGTTTAACTTGTTATACTTGAACTGTGTCTTGATACATTTTGATTAATTAAAGGATTTAGTTGGAATTAAATTTAAATCATTGAGGAAACTGGTTTCTGGAAGGAGAATGAATTAATTTTAACGTCATGAGAGTAATTAAATTAGATTTTAAGAATTGCTATAAATTCTGTATTTGAATGGGACTATTAGGTAATAATGAAATAAATATTTTTTGCAGTTTGCATGTGTTTTAACAATTTGATTTTTATTATTTATTCTTATATAGCTCTACTATTTTGCACAGCCCTTTACAGAGATTCATCATTCATTTTGTCCATAGAGCTTACAATCTAGTTTTCCCTATTTTGTCACACACACAGATGTATGCTTTTGAATTGTGGGAGGAAACCTGAGGGCCCAGAGGAAACCCATGTATATGGAGAGAGAACATACAAACTCCATGCAGATGAAGTCCAGGGTGGATTTGAACCTAGGACCTCAGTGTTGCAAGGCAACAGGGATTACCACTAAGCCACCGCACTGCCCATTGAGCCACCGCACTGCCCATTGAGCCACCGCAATGCCCACTGAGCCACCGTACTGCTTTGTATATAAAAATTGGTGATATAAAGTAATAAATTAATTATGATGGCATTTCTCCTTCTCCTATCTTGTTATATATTTTAAGAAGACCGTGTAGTCACTGTTTTCATTAGTGACATGGCATCAAGGAGGAAAATCCATCTGCTTTCTAGTTTTAGCAAAAATTTCCATAGGTCACCTCACCGAATGCCAAGGGAGGCTGCCCCATAGAGCTTACAGTCTAAGTGGGAGGAAGACTTACATACACAGATAGAAGGACAATAAGGTCAATAAATACAGATATTAAACATGAATAAATAAAGATAAAATAAAATATATACATAAAATCAATGATAAGGATCAGTGCTAGTGCTCCTAAAGATAGGATTGCAATTTGGTTTTGAACATGGAGAGGGAATGTTCCTGGTGAAGACAAAAGGGGTAAAGAATTCCAGAGGTGGGGGGCAGAGAAAAAAAAGGATTTAAGAGGAGAAAGAGCAGTATTAGTACGTGCCACACAAAGCTGGTTGCTTTGAGAGGAGCATACCGGTAGTTGATGTTGAGGAACGTGCAGACAGGTGAGGAGTATGTATTTTAGCAAATCCACTTGTATGTATGTATGTATAATTTCATTTATAAAGCGCCACAAATTTATGCAGCGCTGTACAATTCAGCGATTCAAGTACAATACAAACAAGGGAAAAGTGCATTAAGCAATACAAGTAAAATAAAACAAGGGTACAACAAATTAAGTGCTAGGTAGTGATTGACACTTGCACTCAACTTGCAACGTGGTGACCCATGCCCATACCTCTGAAATTTTAGGGGATTGGGTTATCGGGCCTTAGAACTGAGCAGGATTGGTTGGGTTAGGGTGGGATGGGGTATATCCACGCAGAAGATTTCCAGGTTGGAAAACTTGAGGGTTTCCTTAGAGACCCAGTATTTGGGTCTCCGTTGTCTCCATAAAAACTTAGCAAGTTGTCAAGTCTACCCATGCCATAAACTCAAAATAAGGAGATTATGAAATAATAATATTATATTATTACATATTATTACATGTGTCTTACAGTGTTTGATATGTAGTTGAAAAGCAGACACGCTACTTGGTACAAACATATTTTTGCACATAAGACTGCCATGTACTACAAACAATAATGCAGTTTAGCTTGTATCGTTGTATCTATACAGTGTTCAGGAAAATGTGTCAGCACAATAACTAGCAGTCTCGCAGTGCTGGAGACCATAGATACAGAAATGTGAAAAGCAGCAAGAAAATGGTTTATCTATTCGACCCAGAGGGATAACTGTTCCAGCTATCATTTGCACAGTGTGATTCTAAACCAACATGAATTTAATTCTTATTTTTGTTTTGTCCGTGATTGTTCTCTCATATATCATTTACTTAAAATAAACCCCGCAAAAACAACTTGTACTTTTCTATTTATTTTGTTGTTTTTTTCTCAAAACAAATATTAAAAAAAAAAAACACAGGACAAAACAAGTTTGTAAAACTCATGCTGCTCTATGGAAATACTGTTTTGTTGGAAAATATAGCGTAGTTTCCTTTTAAAGGAACAGTAACGCCACTTGTAAAAATGTTATCTTTGAAGTTAAATTCATGAATTTTATTGCTTTTCTGTCTGTTCTTATCTTTACTGATAGCAGCCATGTTATTAAACACACCTCATCCAGTCCCGTTGTTTTTATGTTGATTTAGATATTTAAATAGTGCATATTTTATATACAGTATATACACCTGTATAAAGTATTGCAATACTTGGTGATTCCTTTTTTTATTGGACTAACAGTCATTTTAAATAGACGAGCTTTTGAGAGGTCCATTCTCTCTTTATCAAGTCACAAGCAATACTAAATAATAAAGAGAGGACGGATCTCTTGAAAGCTAGTCTATTTAAAGCAACTGTTAGTCCAATAAAAAAGGTATCAGCAAATACTGCAATACTCATGTTTTGCATGTGTGGACTAACACAACCACTCTATCTTAATTTTATATATATATATATATCGCTGTATTGTGTGATACTTTTTTATTGGACTAACAGTCTTTTTAAATAAACAAGCGTTTGAAGGGTTAATTCTCCTTCCTTCTTCAGGTGGTTGATAGTAAAATTAAGTAAAAACAAGAATGTAAGAATGTATTCTACTGAGATAACTGAGATAACTTGTACCCTCATGACAAGTATATTGACGACTGTTTTCTATAGACCGTTATTTCAGTAGAATACATTCTTAGGTTCACACGAGCGTATGACGCTCAGCGCATAATAGGCTAATGTGAAAAATAAATATATATTTATATATATGCATATTTTTCTTTTGAACTTACCAGTGACAATGTGAACACTCCCTCGGCGTTCACATCACTTCCTGTTTGGTCACATTCTGTGCGCAGCATATATATACACTGGCCAAAATGCAACACACAGCATTCCAGTCCCAGGGTAAGCGCATCCTACGTTAGTGTGTCCGGAGCTAGGTAAGTAGCTTGCATTGAGCCTTATTTTTATTTTTTCACATGATCGTATTATGCGCTGAGTATAATGTGAACCTAGCCTTACATTCTTGTTTTTATTTAGTATTGCTTTGAACCACCTGATGAAGGAAGGAGAATTAACCTTCCGAAAGCTTGTTTATTTAAAAGGAATGTTAGTCCAATAAAAAAAGGTATCAGCAAATACTGCAATACTCATGTTTTGCATCTGTGGATTAACATGACCGCTCTCTATCTTAACTTATTTACTGTATGTAATATTTTCAAAGTGTTATCGCTGTTTCGATGCATTTTCATTTTCCCTCAATTTATCTAGTGCTGAATAAAATCTTTCAATATCAATAAATATCGATGCATTAATACCACTACGCTTTATATTACTTTCATTGGAGCTCCTTTTCCATCAATATCGATGTCGCTGATCTTTCCGACTAGATAGAGGGATAGAGAAAGCAGAATGGAAGTATGTTGTAACTGCATAAACTGTCAGGGTGGGACAGCGGGACAATGTCATTACCCCCATGACAGTGACATCACCAGGGCCCACCCAATGACATTGTCACGGATGTAGAGTGGACCCACTGTACTACCTTGAAGTTTGACTATTAGGTATGCTGCGAGGCGCGGAATCTAAGAGGCCCCTGGTCTTCGCCTTTAACCCCCGCAAGGAGGTACTGGTCTTAGCTGCGGAGGACCTCCAGGTCGCGACCCCCGAGCGTACCCTCCAAGGTAGTTGCTAGTGCTGACCGAATACAGAAATAGACACTGGAACACACTTGGAGTATACTGTAGCAGATACAGAAACAGACTTGGAAATATACTGTAGTACAATTAGGGACTGTCACTTTAATTGCAGACAATGCCAGGATCACCAGGAAGCAGGAACGCTAGGAGACCATAGTAGCTGGAACAAACTTAGAAGTGACTAGAGACAAAGGCAGGAACTACTTGGGCAAGGCAGGAACAGAAACTGTCACTTTAATTCGGGGAGACACACCAGAAGCAGAAAGCACAGATTAATGGACTATACTTAGGAGTAATGCCAGGACCTGTATAGCTGGAAGCTTAGGCACTGAATGCCCAAGCTCTACAGCCTTATATAGGCCTAGCTGTACTGCACGCAGCGGGAGCGCTCCCGACACCTCCTGTGTCACGTGAGCACGCCGGCTGCGTGCGCGCCACCGGAAGATACAAAGGACTGACAGGTGCGGCTCGAGCGCTTAAGGAAGGAGCGCCGAGACGTCGCCTGTCAGGTAAGGAACGGTCGGCGTTGCCGACCATTACACACATTTGATTGGCTGAGTGCTGGTGACATCAATAGTAGTGTCATGGGAACCCTGCCTACTTCACTGTGATTGTCTCGACACTGGTGAGAAGCCCATTAGTAGGTACCAGGCTGAGGGGGAGGACAGGGACTTGGGAAGATTAACTCAGGACTGGGACACCTCCAATGTAATGTAATAACATATTATTCCCATATATATTGACTCAAATTTAATGAACAACAAAAAATACTATGCTAATAATATATTTGACAGTGACATTGATGGGAAAATAATTATTGGTCACTTACTGTTCCTTTAAAGCAAAAGTAAAATCCAGATACCAAAGGACATGTCCATTATCTCTATACTACTGTAACACCAGTCCATTACAGGTGTGTGTGTATTAAAGGAACAGTACAGTCACCAGCAGTTATTTGCCCATGCATTTATAACTGACAAAGGAATTCTTTTGCATGATATATTATTCAGTTATTCTTTCATTTTTTTTTACAGCGAGTTTCTCACCGAAGCTCCTTCTTGCTATCTCACCTACTTCCTCTTTACAAGCTCGATTTCGACTCTTAAGTCGGGGATTTGACTCATAGACTTTAGAATTCTGAGAAAACAATCAGAATGTTGCAGGCGCGCCATCTCATTGATTTTCTACACACCTTCTTCTTTCTGATTGTTTCCTTTCACATAATTCTCCAGCCTGTTGGTCTAATCACCGACTTGAAATTAGAAACTGATCAGCTGACGAAGGAAGTGGGTAAGAGAGGCGGGGGCTTCTGTAAAAAGGTGACTATGAATTCGAAGCAGCTGAAAATAAATTGAAAGGTTTTTTTTTTTCTTTAACATTGACAGTAAAATGGGAAATAAATGTTGGAGACTGGACTGTTCCCTTAAGGGGAAATTTCGAAAGGTCATTTCGACCTATTTGCAGCAATTCGATCCATTGTGCCGCATTGTTGCTTCCCCTCAATTTATGTAATAAAATTTATTGATATAGGAAAAAAGATCAATAATGATATATATTGATGCATTATTACTACTACACTTTATATTATTTTCAGTGGAGCTCCTTTCCCATTGATAACGACATCGCTTATCTTTTCTTTGA
This sequence comes from Pipa parva, assembly GCA_019650415.1. Classification (NCBI taxonomy): domain Eukaryota; kingdom Metazoa; phylum Chordata; class Amphibia; order Anura; family Pipidae; genus Pipa; species Pipa parva. Next base: position 805 of record WMED01027274.1, on the reverse strand, counting down.
TGGGGACATAGAAAAATATGTTCTAAACTATGTCCTTAGGGAATAAAGGGCTTTCGCCACCCTCAACCAGGTGAATTCTTATAAATAAAGGTCTTAAGGGATTTATTACATATTGATATCCCCAATATTGATATTTTTGACCTAATTAAAAGTATATCAATATCAATATACCAAGAGAAACCCTTTTTTTGACTTGTATAAATATCCCCTTTAATCTTCGTCAATTACTCTTCTCTTGTTAAATGCCTTCTGTCCATTCTGTTATCTCTGTACTGTACCACAGTATGTAGAAATGACCTAGGCAAACATATACAAATTTTGAAGGGAGCAGGTTCTACTTTATGGTCTTTAGTTCAGGGGGTATTCCACATTTATTCAGCCTAAAAGATGTAGTGTTGCAAGGTATTCTCATCTCCCTTCCTATGACAAAACAAAGGGCAAGGCCCTACATATAGGGGGTTACGTCTAAAAGTCAAAAGTATTTTTGACCCACTTAACTCTATTAATATTGCTATAAACAACATTAATTTATTGCCCAAAAATTTCTTTTTGAAGTTGGATTCTTGATTTGTGTTTGTCTTTCTTGTTTTGTGTGCCATATTTATTTGTAATAAAACCCCCACTTGGTCCATTTATCTGGCCTCCTCCCCTGTCTCCTTCTTTCTCCCAAGATATTGCTTCATTCCTGGTAGGAATAACAACCTATAGAATCCTACCAGAAGGCAATTCTGCTACAAAGGGGCGGGTTAATACAAACCCCAAAATCAGAAAAGTTGGCACGTTGTGTAAATCGTAAATAAAAACA
>WMED01027273.1:0-10658 GCA_019650415.1 Pipa parva | reverse complement strand
ATATAAGTGAATATTACATCCCTTTCTATGTCTCCCTGTCCCTAGTTCATCATCACAGTGAATTTGAAGCACTATATATCATGTTGAATTCACAACTGCGACTGACTCCACTACTTTCTGCATGCAAAGTAATGTGAAGAGCTCCATAAATCTGTAGTCTCCTGAATTAGACACGTATTTGCCACATTGCAGAGTTTGCTCAATAAGCGAACATGGGGAAGCGTTGATCAAATGTGAATTCATAGCTGTATGCGACTTTTTGGTGTTTAATCAATACAATACAGTTACAATACATGTGAGGCCCATAGCCTTTTACAATGATTGCCACAAACATGTATGCAAACTGCTCACGTTAAAACTCATCCCTTTCTATGTCTCCCTGTCCCTAGTTCATGTTTAGATGTAGAGTAATTTAGTCAATCGACAATCTGAGTGGGGGGTGGGCTCTAATGAGCACAAACAATTGTACCTTAGATAAAACAAGAAAAAAAAATATTGTCACTAAACAGAGGAAACAGGATTAAAAGGACAGTAACCCAAAGAGCTTTAAATGCATATATAGTTATTATAGATTCAATTTGTACTTCTGAAAATTCTAAATTTTGTCTAGAAAATATGATAAATTGTAAATTAGCTTTAAAAATCGGGCTTAGGGCACACTTCCTGATTAAAACACTGGGACTGGGTGTGGTGTTTTTTTTACAACATGTCTGCCATCTGTAAAGATAAAAATGGAAATAAACTAATGACAATACAATTCATGAATTCAACTTGAAAGATAATAATTTTTGCAATCGCTATACTTGAATAATTGCCATGCCAATCCAAATTGGATTTTTCATATTTTTGATGTTGCTGGTCATTTAAGAAAATAGTACAAATTAGAGGAAGGCATGGGGCCCAGTCCCATGTTCTGCTCAGGGCCCCACTTCTAGTAACACTGTTGAGTAAGAAAACTAAAAATGCATGTGACAATTACTAAGGTATTCTAAACTCAGGCATTCCATGGTGCAGACAGAATGAACCAAATGTTCCTTTAAATGCTGCCAAAATGTTTCCTTTAAATGGACAGCAACATGTTAGACCATTCAGCTGTTGCTAGCATGTTAAACGTAACATACCAACAGCTGGAGGCTTGCAGGTAGTCTAGCATGGTCTACTGCATTAGCTGAAGCCAAAAATACAACAGCTGTTATGTAGAAAAGGGATATTTTCACTTTCCCCTTGACCAAAGCTCATTAGTAGCAAGAAGCAAACCACCCACATGTTTTCAGTGGTTCATCACCTGATTGTTAACTTCAATCCGACCCCAACCATTCTGGTTTCCACAATCCCTTTCGATAAACTGCAGTGACCAGCTCAGTGACCGATTAAAATTCTTTGATTTGTCAGGAGACAAATTTTCTTTTTTTTTCTAAAATTGCTGTGTTAAATGTACAATAAATTAACCAGAGATAGGGTTCAGGAAGTGCCATGTTCTCTCCATTCTGTTTCCCCTTTAGTGGGATAAAAACCTGGAAGGGTCCTCCCTTAAGATTTCCCCCTATATAAAATGAGCTTTAGTTCCACCTTGTAATGGGCCACAGTACTCTACTGTAACTGTAAAAGAAATTAAGACTTCAGTAGTTAGGGGTCACTGGACTTCTACCACTTCCCCGCTAATAATAATCAAAATTCAGAGGGAATTGGTCTTTAAGTTTGAAGTCCCCTAAAATATCATTTCAAAGGTGAACTGTGAATATGCATTTTGGGGAAAAACCCCAGTAAACCTTAGCTCTGAAGTAAATACATATGGCTGCAGCTTGTATAGCCAATCAAATAAGTACCTTCTGCTCAACAACAAAATGTCTTAATTTATGTAACTGTGTTCCCAAAACCAACAAGGCATATAATCTGTCTGTAAGTACTAAACATCAAAAAACGCTAAATGAAAGTTAAAACCGCATTCCTAAGTATTTATAGCAGCCGACAGCAGCTAGATTAGTATGTGATTTGGCCTTCACACACAATATGGCAGCAGGAAGCTTTTGAAGATTGGCTTTCATTCCGAACGCCATGGAGACCATTCTGTGGTTGAAAAAGAAAAAAAAAATCACCAGCTATTTTTCCTTGTAATGTTTGTTTTTCTCTATTTATAATGTAGAAAGTTTTCCACGCTCTCAGCAATACTTGTGCTATATCGTTCCAACACAAGAAATAAATATCCCTTTAATTCTGATCCACGGAGGTCGCATTTCACCATTTTAGTCATTCCCGAAATAGCTACTGTTCAGAGTGCTGTCAGCATGGGTATGCAATATCCACCGACACAAGGTTATCTTATTATTATTGACAGCGCCCCTAAACCATTCCCCCCATCCTGACAGCAGAAATAAAGGATTGCTGTGACAGACTTGTAGTCTTGAGGCCCAACACAGCATACTGGGAAAGCGAAACATGAATCTGCAAATTGCAGCATTAACCATTTTTGGATATGCTACTTGGTAAAATGCATTAAAGAAAAATCAAAAATGCCCCACCTGTTCCAGATTTGTGTTTGAAAACTGAGGAGATAGACAGTAAATACAGCACTTGTAAAAATGCTGTTTAAATTAAAATTCACATCCACTTGCCGCTTCCCCATATTCAGATTATTTGGCAAACTCAGCGAAGTGGCAAATCTGCATCCAATTTGGATGCTTACAACAGTCGTGGACTTACAGAACTCTCTGCACCACTTTGAGCGCTCGTGCACGTGTAATTCTGCTCTTCATTAAACATCTGAGTCTATACAAGTAGTGAACTTGGTGAGGGATACTGCTCCAAACGTACCTGTTCAACCTTGCCAGATAAAAGTAGGAGGTTGATTGCAGGACTCCGGTCATTACTCATCTTACTTCTGTTCATCTGTCTTCACCACACTATGCAAGAAATCACATCCAATTTCATTCATTTTCTACATAGATTGTAAGCTCTATGGGGCAGGTACCTCCATCCTCTTGTTTCAATCATGACCTCGCACTTAGAGTGATGTCTCTTCTTGATTATATGCTTGTATTTTACTTCACTTGTTCTTTGTTACGCACTTTTCCCTTATCTGTATTATAACTGTAATGTTACATTGTACATCGCTGCGTAACCTAGTGGCACATTATAAATAATAATATACATAAATACATACATACTTATTCGCCAAGGGAATTCACCACTGGTAAATTAAGAATAGCAAATTGAAGATCATCACAGCATTGCAACTGAAAGTGACGCAAAAACACTGATGAATAAGCTCCCTTTACTGATAGCAGTCATGTTGTTAAACAGACCTCACTCCCCACTGTTTTCAAAGGTGCTTTAGATAATGCATATACAGGAAGTGTGCCCCTGAAAGCTCATTATTTGCACAGCTTTATACACTCAATTTAGAAATGTTTGAAACACAGATTAAATATATGATAACTATAAGTAAATTTCAAATATATTTTTTTTTGGTGTAACTGTTCTGTTAACATTTGTCTGCAGAATTTTGTGATTTTGGGGCATGCTGGGAAATCTGAGGTGCCTGTGATTCAGTTCAGGAAAGGTTAGGAGGGAAGCTTTAAGGCCTGATAGATGAAGCCACTTCAAACCATGAAACACCTCATAAATAACTGAAAGTAATCAGAGACACGCTGGTGCAAATGAATTACTAACATTAGCTCTAAATGGCTAATGGAATAGGAAAGATTTGACATACGACTCCTAATTATGGTTCTTGGACTCAACTAATAATACTTCCAGGAAATAAAACTCAAAGCTTGACAGGTCATGGGAGATAAGGAGAGAGCATTTATAAAGATTTAGGGGGGGTTATTGATCAAAGTGACAATTCAACTGTCTAAGTGAATTACTTCGGGTGGCTACTCCCTGATTCTCTACTCTTTATTCACTAAACAGCAGTATTCCCATAGCAAATCCACAACCATTCCAGTATTCCCATAGCAAATCCACAACCATTCCAGTATTCCCATAGCAAATCCACAACCGTGTCAATATTCCCATAGCAAATCCACAACTGTGTCAGTATTCCCATAGCAAATCCACAACCATTCCAGTATTCCCATAGCAAATTCACAACTGTGTCAGTATTCCCATAGCAAATCCACAACTGTGTCAATATTCCCATAGCAAATCCACAACCGTGTCAGTATGTCCATAGCAAATCCACAACTGTGTAAGTATTCAAATAGCAAATCCACAACCGTGTCAGTATTCCCATAGCAAATCCACAACCGTGTCAGTATTCCCATAGCAAATCCACAACTGTGTCAGTATTCCCGTAGCAAATCTACAACCAAGTCAGTATTCCCTTAGCAAATCCACAACCGTGTCAGTATTCCTATAGCCAATCCACAACCGTGTCAGTATTCCCATAGCAAATCCACAACTGTGTCAGCATTCCCATAGCAAATCCACAACTGTGTCAGTATTCCTATAGCAAATCCACAACCGTGTCAGTATTCCCACAGCAAATCCACAACTATATCAGCATTCCCATAGCAAATCCACAACCGTGTCAGTATTCCCATAGCAAATCCACAACTGTGTCAGTATTCCCATAGTAAATCCACAACCGTGTCAGTATTCCTATAGCAAATTCACAACAGTGTCAGTATTCCCATTCAAATCCACAACCGTGTCAGTATTCCCATAGCAAATCTACAAACGTGTCAGTATTCCCATTGGAAATCCACAACCGTGTCAGTATTCCCGTAGCAAATCCACAACCGTGTCAGTATTCTCATAGTCTATTGTGTACTGTGCAACTGTCGTTAGCTGGCAAATTTGCCACATTGCAGTTTGCTGAATGATCACACACACACAGACTACAGCCAGTTTGGTCAGTGTGGCTTGGGATTATGGGAAGAAACCAGTGATCTTGGAGGATACCCACACAAGTATGGCGGCACGTATAAAGTGTGATACACTCGGTATAACTGTATGCAAGACCCTATAACACAGTGGTTCTCAACCTTTTTCAGGCCACGACCCCTGGTGCTGACATCACCGCACACCGCATGATGACGTTTCGGCTGAACGTCATCACGTACGCGCGTCACGTGGTGACGTTCGGCCGAAACGTCATCACGTACGCGCATCACGTGGTGACGTTCGGCCGAAACGTCATCACGTACGCGCGTCACGTGGTGATGTTTTTAGCCGACATCACCCTGCAGGAACCCTTATAAGGAGGGTCCTGCGGCCGCTTCCGGGTGCCGCAGCGGTTCTCGACCCCTGCCGGGGTCGCGACCCACAGGTTGTGAGCCACTGCTATAACACTTTATCTTCACCAAGAACATTCCCTCTGCACTTTTAAAACCAAACTGAAGTCCTATCTTATAGAGCACTGATATTTATCACTGAGTTTGGAGCACGGGCACTGATATTTATCACTGAGTTTGGAGAACTGGCGCTGATATTTATCACTGAGTTTGGAGAACTGGCGCTGATATTTATCACTGAGTTTGGAGTACTGGAACTGATATTTATCACTGAGGGGGTTATTCATTAAGGTGTGAATTCGACTGTCGAATTCGCAAACAACAGATTCCCATAGCAAATCCATGACAATTTCCCCATTGTAAAGTCACGACAACGTTTTAATGTTAAGATTGCGACAATTTTCCCATAATAAAGTCGCAACTGCGACAATATTCTCATTATAAAAACACGATTGTGACAGTAGCAGCCTGTTGCAACTGTCTTTATCTGGCGAATTCGCACCTATAGCCAACAATTCGGACTTAAGTGAATAACCCCCTCCTGAGTTTGGAGCACTGACGCTGATATTTATCACAGATTTTTATGTATATATTTTCTTTTATCCTTACTTTTTTATTTCTGCTTAGTATTTGAATTTATTGACCAGTGTTTCAGCACATTGTTACAGCTAATTACCCTTATATCTGTTTATGTAAGTCTTCCTCCCATTTTGATTGTAAGCTCTAAGGCACAGGCACCTCCAACTCTTGCGCCAACCACATCTCGGCACTTAAAGTGAAGTATCCTTGTGATATTACACTTGTATTGTATAATGCACTTTTCTCATGTTTGTATTATATTTGTATTGCTGAATTGTACCGCGCTAGGTCAACTTGTGGCACTTTATACATACATAATGTGCATACATTATACATACAAGACCCCAGCACTGCAGGTAACAAAGTTAAACAGTGAAGAAACGTGCTGCCATTACCACTAATTTATATTATATAACTCCCTGTTTCGTATAGTATATATGTGTCTAGTATACATAATGAAAGAAAAAACAGTGTGATAAATCCCAATTTAAAAACAAAGGTTATATTTTTTTTCACACTACCAGGCATTACACAACATCAGATTTAAGACTTAAGCAAACAAATCTCTTTTAGGTTAGTTTCTCTTTAACTCTATTAACCCTAAAGCAAAGCCAAGACATTGTATACCGCGTCTGTACATTTGCTTAAACTTGCACAGCTGTGTATGTATGCACTCGAATCTGAATCAGAAGAATGTAACAAGATGCAAAGGACAATATTTGTCTTTTAGTAGATTATTTGGCAAAGAAAATACTATATATTATTATGATGGTAACCTGTTACCTATGCCGCCGCTGATTGGGATTAAGTCGTACTAATATAATAAAGGAGCATTTTGTTTCCCTTTTCAGTCTATTTAAATCAATTTTATAACTTTCTTTAAACTATTTATTTGTTGCGGTATCCACATGTACACAAAGCTTGCAAGCAGTTTGACTGTGGCTGCCATTGAAATGAAAGGATTAGAAAAGCCTGCCTATCTTTAATACAAACAAAAGCAAACTACAGTAAGAATAAGGCATGCTCTCCACACTGCACGAAACCGCACATTATGGGGGATATTTATAAAAAAAAATCATAAAAGTATTCACCTGGTATATATCGATATACCTTTAATTATGTCAAAAAGGCCATATTGAAACTAATTAAACCCCTTAAAGATACAGTCAGGCCGAATTTAATAAAAAAAAAAAAAACATTTGATTATTTATGCTAACACCTTTTTTGTAAATACAATTTATTATCAATTTAAGCAAAAAGTTAAAATTCTTCCCTGAAAAGAGGTGCTATACAGCACTTCCGTGTTGCATTCCCCAGCCTCCAACAGCGCCGGCGACTCTATAGCGTCCTAATTAGGAGATCCCTGTCAGGAGCGCATTCCTCTCCAGCTGCGCTCCTACTGAAGCCCCGCATCGCCATTTCCTAGAAGTCACATGGAGAGCGTGTATGTCATTAATGCATCCTCCCTGTATGAAGTGCACGCTCTCCATGTGGCTGTAGAAAGTGCCAGTGCGGGTCTTCACTAGGAGCGTAGCCAGCGAGGAATAGGGATCTCCTGATTAGGACGCCATAGAGTTGCTGGCGCTGTTGGAGGCTAGGGAATGTTACATGGAAGTGCTGTATAACACTCCTTTACAGGTAAGAATTTTAACTTTTTTTTAAAAAATTGATAATAAATCATATTTACAAAAAGGTGTTACCATAAATAATCAAATGTTTTTTGTTTTTTTTAAAATTTGGCCTGACTGTTCCTTTAACACACTTTATCGCTGAAGAGTCTTCGCTTAGCTGAGGGTAGCGAAAACCCATTATTTCCTATGGAGATGGTCTAGAACAGTGATACCCAACATATTACCCGTGGGTTATATCCGGCCCGCGGCACGTATTCTGAAGTCAGAATTGTTGTGCATAGGCATGAATTCGCCAGCTAAAGACAGTCGCAATAGACTGCTACTATCGCAGTCGTGTCTTTATAATGAGAATATTGTCGCTGTCGCGGCTTTACTATGGAATATTGTCGCAGCTGTAACTTTAAAATTTGTCGCGACTTTGAAGCGGCCTGTGACACACGTTGCAAATTTATATGGCCCCCAGGCCAAAAAAGGTTGGGCATCAATGGTTTACAACATTTTTTTCTAATTCCCCATCGAAAAGATCAGAGATATCAATGGAAGAGGAGCTCCATTGAAAGTAATGTAAATTGTAGCGGTATTAAAGCATTGATATTTATCTATAATGATCTTTGTAGATATCGATCAATTTTATTTGATATAAAAAGGAGGGTAATAAATTGTAACTGGCATTACATAAGTTGAGGGAAATTGAAAATGCGGCAAAAAATACGCTGTTAACGCAGCTAAAGCCACAAAACAGATCAAATTGTGGCAAATAGGTCAAAATGACCTTTATATGTTTCCTCCTATATATTCTTTAAAATAAGCATGTTATATTGAGGGGGTTATTCACTAAGGTGCGAATTCGCAAAAGGCGGATTCCCATTGCAAATCCGTGACAATTTCCCCATTGTAAAACCGCAACAATTTTTAATGTTAAGATTGTGACAATTTTCCCTTAATAAAGTTGCGACTGCGACAACATTCTCATTATAAAGATGCGACTGCGACAGTAGCAGCCTATTGCGACTGTCTTTATCTAGCGAATTCGCACCTCTACGCAGCAATTTGGACTTTAGTGAATAACCCCCTTAGTGTCCTTAAAAGTCAAGAACAGAGGATAAGAAACAAGAAAGTGTTTTTGCACAGAACTACACATATTAAGACATAAGGCTGACACAGGACAAGAGACGGCTTAAACAGTCGAGACACCCCCAGACTCAGAGAGAGACAGTGAAGATGTTATCTCTGATCCATCTATTCATGTTTTCCAATGGGGCAAGAAGAGAACAGCCTGGAGGCACGGGCACTTCCGGATTACAGAAACTAGCATAGCACTTTATTCCTACACTGTTCCTTTCCTGTCAATGTACCCAGCGCAGGTGGGACATCTAGACCTGTGATATCAAACTAGCGTGGTGTGTGTGTGTGTGTGTGTGTGGGGGGGGGGTAGAAAGGAAGAGATTGGGAGATTAAACAGAAATAGACACAGACAGAAAGCTTTTTACTGAACCATTGGGAATTGGAGATTAGAAGGGTATTGCCATCACCTAATTACCCTCTTTATAAAAAGAAATATCCCATTTAACTGATTGTGCAATGTTTAAAGGACAAGTGACACCAGAAAAAAAAAATTCCATTTGGATTAGCACCGGTAATTGTTCACATGCAGCAATTGTACAAACATCTTTAAATCTGAATTTGCTGCTTTTTGAATGTTTTTAGCTTTACTGATGGATGCCATGTTGTATGTGTTGGTAACTTTATATGATGCTGACTTGTTATCATTCACGTAGTACACAATTACAGTATAACGCAATTGTTTATCATAAAGCTTGAGCAGGTTTTGTTTGCTCTGCATTATTTAACCTTTTAATATATCCCCTATCCCTCCAGAGGTAATCTCTTCATGCCTCTTTCATTCAGCAGTGTAAATGTAATGGGTAGAACTGAATGAAATCAAACAACCTGAAAAAGATGATGATTTAAGCTGGCTGGTGGCTGATGGTTCACTGATCATATTTACTGATTTGAACCAAAGGCATAAATGAGAGTGATCCATCATCAGTGCGAGTCAGAGATCTAGAGGGTTATGTTGTAAACTCTGGTCAGGGACTAAGCCTAGATTGGCTCAGATTACACCAGTCTCTCACTATCGTCCCTAATACATTGTATAGTTAGTAAGGCAAAAGGGTGATTCCAGGCCAACAGGCAACATCTGTACTTAGTTCCGCCCTGGAGCACTAACTTTCACATATTAGTGACCCTTAAGGTTGGCTGAGGTCACTCATGCCCTGCAGCTCCTCTGTAAATCAGATATTATATCCTGCATAAATCCCTACCAGTTGGGGGGGAGATAACTGCTTAGTTAGGCCAAGAGTGAGACCTGCATACAGATTTCAGGAAACTGTTCTCTATGGGCATGCGTTATTTAGAACAGAACAAATGTATACATTGTAAGGACAGATATTTTGAAAATGAGCAATGTTTTGTGGAAGGTTATGAGTGATAACACTAGGCAAACACCTACTGGAAGGCAAGTAGGTGACTGTCTATGATTATTAGCAGTTAATGAGGGAAATAGTAAAGGAAGTAGATAACTATCTATGGTTATTAGCAGTCAATGAGGGAGATGGATAAAGGAAGTAGATGACTGTATATGGTTATTAGCAGTCAATGAGGGAGATGTGTAATGGAAGTAGATGACTGTATAATTATTAGCAGTCAATGAGGGAAATAGTAAAGGAAGTAGATGACTGTATATGGTTATTAGCAGTCAATGAGAGAAATAGTAAAGGAAGTAGATGACTGTATATGGTTATTAGCAGTTAATAAAGGAGATGGATAAAGGAAGTAGATGACTGTATATGATTATTAGCAGTCAATGAGGGAGATGGATAAAGGAAGTAGATGACTGTATATGATTATTAGCAGTCAATGAGGGAGATGGATAAAGGAAGTAGATGACTGTATATGGTTATTAGCAGTCAATGAGGGAGTTTGGATAAAGGAAGTAGATAACTGTATATGGTTATTAGCAGTCAATGAGGGAGATGGATAAAGGAAGTAGATGACTGTATATGGTTATTAGCAGTCAATGAGGGAATTTGGATAAAGGAAGTAGATGACTGTATATGATTATTAGCAGTCAATGAGGGAGATGTGTAATGGAAGTAGATGACTGTATATGATTATTAGCAGTCAATGAGGGAGATGGATAAAGGAAGTA
>WMED01027271.1:0-10659 GCA_019650415.1 Pipa parva | reverse complement strand
ATATATATATATATAATGTGCATTGTTTTTGCTATTAAATAGTATTTCTGAACTTAAATTCCTCACAGATATAGAGCAAATAATATAAAAACTAGAGAGCTGAGTTTTTTTTTATGTAAAGTACTTTTTTTATTCCGGAACATGAACACTTGTTTTATTGTATTTGTATTCTCATTTTGGCATAATGTACAGTTGCTATGGCAGCTGTTGCTATGCCTATAAAATTCCAACTGCTCCGGTTGGTGGGTTCCTTTACATGTTCGTTACCAAAATCCTGAATATGAGGCTTCCCTAGTAGAATGGATAAATGAACTTATTCCATTTGTGTTTTGATTGGCATACAGTAAATTATTTCAACCTGAAAGAAAACCTCTAACTAGCAGCCGCCCATCTGTTTTATTTAAATTGTCTTATGATTACAACTGTAACTTTTACTTCCCATGTGTCATCGTTTGGAAAAGATTACACCATGTCCCTTAATTCTTCAGTTTTTAGTGGCAACGTATTCACTCCCCATGCTGACATGCCTTCTGTCAAGGATTTTATTACCAATAAAAACACACTCTGGTTCAAATGTGACAATTTGGATTCAAAATAACCTTAAATATACAGTGTTCATAATTCCTGCACCTTCTGGTGAATTGCAATCTCCCAAGCTTGTCTAGAAGGCATATAGCTGTTTGTGTGGCACATTTATTTTTAATTTTTCATGCCCCAACAAATATTTTTTTTAATATATTATTATTATTTTGTTATTTCCTACATCATTATATTATTTTGCTAATACACTTTGCAAATAAGCCTTCACCTAGTGAACAGATTTTGCAATATTACTGCATTGCACTGTGGAATAAAAGCAAGATGGTCAGTCTTTGATTATATTCTATAAAAAAAAAATACAATGTTTTTTTGTGCCCTGGGCACTAGAAGTGGGAAGAGCACAAATCACAGTTATAGCAGCTCCCCATAAGGTAACTAGCAATGCTAGTATCAAATAAGAGGCAATAAATATAGATATGTAACAGGCCGATATACAGACAAATGGATGCATCTTTTCATTTTAAATTGCTTACCTCCCACTCTATCCTTGACCTACAAATTAGGCTCTCCTTGTGCTATTCTCTCTTTTTATTACTTATTTAATTAGAATTTTCAGATGGGATCTGAATTCTGAGTATGCTTTGTCAGTAAATGCATGTCTACAAAAACTCTGTCAGTTTTTTTATCTAGTTCAGATCCCAAGTTCTGACACTCTGCATGGGTCAGATACTGTTTATACAGTTCCAGTCCTTTCCTCCCACATACTAAATGATACACTATAATCAATAATGGAAAGTGTAGTTTGGAATTTTCACCAAATAAACAAAACATATTTGTTAAAATAGCAGATTCAATTTGTAATGCAATGAAATGAAAGATAAGTGAGTTGAATTATAATTAGATTTGTAATATAATGAAATACAGTAATGCATTGATGCATACTTTGCATAACTCACTTTGGTTCACAACCTGATTTGACCTGAAAGAATTTTACATTCTGGAATTTAAACTGTAAATCAAATTTTGGGTCGAATTTATCAGAGGGAATTTGACAAAATGCAGAGTGAAGACAGATGTGTATATATACATATACTGTATAAATATATATATATATATATTTCACTTAGACTGTAAGCTCTATGGAGCCGGGACCTCCATCCTCTTGTGTCAATCACAACCTGGCACTTACAGTGATTTCATGCTTGTAAATAATTCACTTGTAATGTGTCATTTCTATGAATCGAAAATAACGTTTTGATATAAAAAAATGCATAAAAAAGTGATTTTCTTCATGGAAAAAACAGCATTTAAATTATTTAATAAAATAAAGACTGTTCCTCCAGCATTAGGCCTTCAAAATACCTTTTCAACTTTGATAAATATCCCCTACTTAGAATCAAAGTGATGTCTACTTGGATCTGATTAACGGAGATGCAACAATATCAATTTTTTCTACATTAATGACAACATACTGGTAATATGCATGAATTATCACATTATATATATGGGACATATTTAGTAAAATCAAATTGATTATCCTTTTAAAATCGAATACCTTTCACCTATTATTGACCTCTTCTATTTACTAAACCCCTTTCTAGGTTCCCTGCGCTGATTATCGCTGTTTACCGATATATATGGGCGAAATTTATTAAACTCAGAAAGAACTGCTTCCTGTACTTACAGATCCCCTCATTCAGCCTAGCGCTAAGTGAGGGGTGATGTTGGGAGGAGGTGTGGGGGTCCCAGGGACCCCTGCTAGCTGGGGTTTATTTATTTTGACCAATTATTTCCATAGCGCTAGAATTACAGTAGCACTATGGAAATAATTGGGTTTTAAATCATTAACTGTCTACTTGCAGTTAATGATTTTAATAGCGCTGGATGGGTGCTCATGCCACATATCAGAAAATAAAGATATTTTTGGAATATTACTAAACATGGCTGTATGTAATTTATCTTTTTTTTTTATTGAGAATTAAGTTACCTGCTCTTTCTAAAGATCATGTTTTATTTATATCAACAGCTCTTTATCTGTAACCTTGACCCACCATCACCACTGGTGCCCCCAGATGAAGACCTCCTTGTGGATTACACCAGATCAAGCTGAGGACTAGGGGGGGTTATTCAGGAAGCTCCGAAGTGAGGCGCGTAGTGTTCGCCTCACTTCGTAAAAACTGACATGCGCATGCTGATATCCTGAACGCGGACATCAGCATGCGCATGTCAGTTTTTACGAAGTGAGGCGAACACTACGCGCCTCACTTTGGAGCTTCCTGAATAACCCCCTAGGGTGTCAAAGACAACACCGGCCCTCTATAGGGGAGCTTAGCTCTGCATGGATAGCAACAGGTATCACTGCAGCACTATCTATAGCATTAATGCTTTAGTTACTGCTGCAACAAGGATTAACTAATTGTTAAATGCAATTTCGGCAGTATTTTAATTTCATTTTGATACATTTCAAATCAAAATTTTCCCCCTGCTTTTTAATAAATATGCAGATTTTTTTGAGCATAGGGAAAATAAATTCAATCAAAATGAATGAAATGAAATCGAAAAGGCTGAAATAAATTTCCCCAATCTGACTCTAAAAAGGGATATTTACTAAGATCATTCAATCTGTATTGCAGTTTTTCACCCGTTTTTGTCCATCTTTTTTTTCCGCCGCATTTTCAATTTCCCCTGATTTATGAAATGCAGAAAAAAAATGCATCAACATCAATTTTTATTTTTAAATATTGATGTGCTAATACCTCTACAATTAACATTGCTGTCAATGGAGCATTTTGATATCGAGGTTTTTTCCACAATGAACTTAGAAAAAAATGTATACGTGCTCCATCTCCATAGGGTATAATGGGTTTCTGCCACCCTCAACCAAGTGAACACTTGTTAAAGTTATAAAAAATTGGAAAGAGCTTAGTAAATTTCAATTATGGCCAGATCGATATCATAGATATTCATATCAATATTGGTGATATCAATCAAGCAGAGGAAAGCTATTCAACTTTAGTAAATATACCCCTTTAATGACCATCTAATATCCAAAGTGAATAATCCAAATTGCACAAAGCATTATATAAAATGATATTTACATGCATAGGTGTGCACAGGCCATTTCATTAGAGAGTGCTCCTAGTAAAAAAAATCTTAAGGCTAGGTTCACACTGGCATTTTTATATGCAGTGTATTATCCTGCGTGCTGCCATTAGGGTGTGCCCGGGCACACCAGGCACACCCTGTGCGCACACCTATGTTTACATGCCCATAACCAATTCTGTGTTCTACTTGCTTATTTGGAGCTCTATTTCCAATCAATAAAATTGTTTCATAGTTCTTTACTTTGACACAAATATGCCACAGAATGCTCTATTTACTATTGCTATTTAACTGCAAAATTTTGTTTTTCATTTATATTTTTTTTTTACATCAATAAACGCTTCTATCTAAAGACGTGTTCCTGTGATTATAAAAGAGCCACAGCAATGTATGAAAAATATTATTTTATCTAAAGTACAGATGCCATTGGTATTTCTAAAAGAAATGACGTTCTTGTAAATAATCGGTTTAAATGTTCCAAAGGGCCAGAAAAGAAATTGCACAGATCAATCTAAGTTAAAGTATTTTCACTCAAACAAATAAGAAAAAAAAAATCCCAGATTACTGTATAACATTGTTACTGTGTTTGTCTCTGCATGACCATCTCATATCCAAGTTGGATCATTCAAACTGGACAAAGCATTAAATAAAATTACATTGACATGGTCATTACCTAAAGAAATCGGATGTGGATCACCGTATGTTAAGGTATTTTCACTCAAATAAATATGAAAACATTCTTAGTTTTCTGGTGTTGTTACTGTTTTTCAATCTGTAAAACATAGAATTTCCTATACTGTATGTCTTCTCAGACATTGCCACCGATAAGAACATCTGCTGACGTATAGAACCTAGATCAGTGACATGACAAATCCTCTAGACTTTTTTTTTTTCTTCCAAAATCTTTCACATTTGGTTAAGTGCCTAAGTACTTCCTATCATTCATTTCCTAAAATGTCACTCAAACTAAATGCTTGTTTTATACTTTACATTTACAATAACCATAACCTTCCTCTCCCCCCCCATCCATTTTTTTCTTCAATTTGATGGTCTCCTAAATCTTTCCAATCTGACGCCTGTAAAGTCAAGCTCTATAACTGTCCCTAATGGATTAGACTTTCCTGCAGATGTTTTCTTTTTTTAATAATTCTGTAAACCTCTCTGTAACCTCCTGGAGCTGTGAAAGATACTCTAGTCTGTGTGAGAAACCATCAAGGAAAAAAAAAAAAATAGAAATCAATTCTGCAACAAGGCATTCTTTTACCTATGCAAAAATAAATAGTCCTGATAACTGGCACGATTGGATGAGTGGCATGAGCGTTGCCAGTTAAGGATTTTTTTTCATGCAGTGGGGGCTAGAAGTAAATTAGGAAAAGCCAAAACAAATACTGTGTGAAAATGTGAAACACATTGATATGAAAAGGAGCTCCAACGTTTGTGGAGTTTGTCATGAGAGAACATATACAAAATGTTTTGGAAAAGAATGTGCTGTGATTGTATACAGAGATAACTAAAAAGCAATCGGAATGTTTCATTGCTCCTAATGACACTATTTAATTTGCTTCCAAAAAAAAGTCCTGTGAAACTGAGTAATGAAAAATAATGCCATTTTGTTGTCATTTGTTCGGGGGGAAAAAACTTGAAAGAAGTTACAATTGGTTCACTGACCTCTAGTCCTGTAGCCAATGACTCATTGATTTACACAGACTAGACATGCACTTGGGTCTTTTCTTCATGATTTCTGCTGTGTTTATTTGTATTTATTTTAATTAACACTGCTTAAATCAGGAAAATATTTTTACCTCGGTCATCGTATGAAGTTGGGGATGGATTTATCCTAATGAAGTTCAGATAGAAATCAAACATACATCCCTATCTTCATTGGAATTGAACTCACTCAGAATGCCCCTCTCTCTGACTGCATTCACCTTTTTGCCTCGTGTGGAGATGAGTTTATGGGGGTATTTACTAAACTCATTCCCTGCAATTCAACGTTTCACTGTTTTTCACCATTTTTTTTCTTTAGTCCACATTTTCCCCTAATTTATATAGTTCCGAATTACATTTATCGATAAAAATCAATATTGATAAATATGGATGAGTTAATACCGCTACAATTTACATTAGTGCCAATGGGCAGTGCGGTGGCAAAGTATTTAGCACTGCTGCTTTGCAGTGCTGGCTTCAATTCCACCCTGGACTTCATGTGCGTGGAGCTTGTATGTTCTCCCTGCACCTACCTGGGTTTCCTCCGGGGACTCTAGTTTCCTCAGCACAGTACAGCAGTTTGCCAGAAGTCATACAGTACAATGTAATCCAATGTGTCAGATGATACATCAAATGCCCAAGCAGGTTTTTTTATGAATTGGTTAAACTGAGGCAAGAAATACATTTATATAAATAAGTGTCTTACATACAGATTTGGGACTCCATTCAATAGTTTTGTCCAACCTTTTTCGGCCTGGGGGCCATATGAATTTGCGACATGCGTGTCATGGGCCAATTCAAAGTTGCAACAAATTTTAAAGTTACAACTGTGACCATTTTACATAGTAAAGTCACGACTGTGACAATATTCTCATTACTGTATCTGTTCTCAAATAAAGTCTCCCCTGTAAATGTGCACCGGCTTGTGTTTGGAGCAGCTTAGTATAATGCAAGTGCCTGCTGCCTGAGCTGCTGGGATGTGTGACTTTATAGGTCGTGGTCCTGCTTCTCTCTCTTGTCTTTGTGCCTGCCTCCCAGAAGTCTCCTGCCGCCAGAGCTCCTGGGATATGTGGTACGGAGCTGAGTATAATGCGGCTATCTGCCTGCCTCCTTGAGGTCTCCTGCTGCCGGAGCTCCTGGGATATGCGACTTTATTTAGGTAAAGTTGCATATCCAAATAGCTCCGGCACCAGGAGAATTCTGGGTGCAGGCAGATAGCCACATTATACACAGCTCCATACCACATATCCCAAGAGCTCTGGCGGCAGGACACTTCTGGGAGGCGGGCAGATAGCCACATTTTACTCAGCTCCACACCGATGTGGGCCAGATACCTATACTTCGCGGGCCAGATATCGCCAGCAGGCCATAGGTTGTGCATCATTGATTTACACTATATGATAGAATTAACTTTGGAGAATTCTAGCAGAATTAGTTAAGATAACCCCAGATAAAACAATACATATACCTACAATCCTATAGAGAAATGTGTTAACATGTCATAATATCCTGTATATGTAAGCTTTGTACAGGAACCCCCTTAGTACATGAAAAAAGTCCATGCGATGCTCTTTTGATTAGTAGAGTTATGTAAATATAAAGATATGTGAAGATGGTCAGCCTATAACTGTCCAGCTGCTAGATAAATTCATCTCTGACTATTTGGGGTTGTGGTTCAACAACAGCTGTAGTGCCACAGGCTGAAAAATCAATGATTTATAGAATAACTCAACCATGTTTTTCATTCATGCCACCAGCTCTGAATGTTTGATAGATGATCTGAAGTTAGAAATCGCCATCCCTTGGGTATTTTGCATAGGCCGAGAGCTTGCAGGTGCCATAACCATAGAACATCTTTGAAATTTGTTCTAGACATTTGCTTTTGCTATCAATCTGCTAACAATCACTGCATTTGTTTCATGTAGAAGAACATCTGGAATAACGGTGCAGTTTAAATTCTTTGCTGAAAGGTTATTTTCATTTTAGCCCCACATGCTATTTTGCAATTATAAATACTGGGCATCGCTACCAATTTGCACTTAATCATGAGATCTGGGAAGCACGGATTCCGCAACCTGTCACATTCCCCTCAGTCAATAAATGTTTCCATGAATCATCTCCTCATCATTTTTAGACAAACGTCACTGTTATATTTTGTTTCAATTAAAAAATAG
The DNA here is from genome assembly GCA_019650415.1 of Pipa parva. Classification (NCBI taxonomy): domain Eukaryota; kingdom Metazoa; phylum Chordata; class Amphibia; order Anura; family Pipidae; genus Pipa; species Pipa parva. The sequence continues at coordinate 3,136 of WMED01027271.1, read as the reverse complement.
AAAGAAATGTTATAAAAATATAAAATTGCATAACTATTTTATTTTCATTCTGTCTCTACTATGCAAGACAAGTTTCATAAAGTCCAGCTTTTAACAAAACTAACGGTTCTTCAGATTTTATCTTTAGTTAGTTACTATGTTGTAATTTAACCTCAAGAACGATGAGGTAAAATTAATTTTATACACATATAGTGACTCATCACCATTAATCAAGTAGGATGGATAATCTGTAGAATGAAATCAGCATAGTGAGGTCATGAAATTTAAGATTTTCCTTTCTACCAGATGAACTGTAGAAAGGTACCGAGGAGATTGTAGCAGAGAATTGTTTTGTAGTATCTCTGTATACTGCCATTATGTGTTGCAGTTGATGTTATCCTCACTGGCAGGAGGAGTTGAAGTCAGAGTTTAAGTTCCCCACTTTAGACTAGAGTGTTGGCTATTGCAGTTCAAAGATATTGCTGAGAAATAAAAGGGACCCCCAAGTTTAGGAGTAGACAGACAGCAAACTACTGTATGTGATCTAATAAGGAGTATGAATGGATAAATTATGATTCTGCCCATTCTGGAGCTTGGGAGGCCAACATGAATGTTGTATCCACCTAGCAGTCATAACTTCTTGATATACAATGCAAGAAGGCAGGTGCTATAGTACACAGATTATCAATGATAATGAAAAGAAAGTTCAGCTATTAATCAAATAATACTGTATATTTAAAAGTGGACTTAGCCGGATTCACACTGGCATAAATACACTGGCGCGTATTTTAAACAAAAAAAAAAGTACTGCAAATCCCTACAGCTATTACCTTCTCTGGCCACATTAGCGATGAAAGTGAGTGCACACGCAAGCGTAGACGCTTATTGGCACGTATTTCCTGAGCGTAAAGATACTACAAGAAGAATGTGCACAGATAGGAGGAGCCACAAATTCCGAGGGAGCATTCACATTGCGTCGCGTAAGTACAACAGAAAAGTGCATCCTGAAGATACGGCCTGAATTTGCTGGCGTATTTTCGGGACATGCTTTTATAAAAGCACAGCGCATAAATGTGCTTGTGTGAACCTGGCCTAAAGGCAAAGTTTTTAATTATATCATAATTATTTCCTGATATCTTCTCATGAATTATCAGTCTGATTCCAGTTTACACGGATCAGTTTGTACGACTGTTCTGTGGAAGACAGTTTTTTTTTCTTTCAATTTATGAAGAAATGAATTGTGTACTTGCTGCCTATTAAAATACATTGGGGCATATTAGTCAAACAGCCATAAATGTATTGTACTGTTATCACTGTTTTTACCACAACACTTTTACAATTAGTATTATTTACTCAACCCTTTGGGGGTAATTCAGCAAGGTGCGAACTCACCTTGCAATGCTTCGATTCACCTCGCCGAGACTGTTACGCGCTGCCTTCTCTCCAACACGTGCACATCAGCGAATGCTTTAAAGGTATTCCAGTCTCGCGCGGCGACTCGAGTGGTCATGAGGTGACTGGAATACCTTTAAAGTGCTCGCTGATGTGTGCGTGTAGGAGAGAAGCCAGCGCGTACCAGTCACGGCGAGGTGAATCGAAGCATCGCAAGGTGAGTTTGCACCTTGCTGAATGATCCCCTTTATCTTTAGAGGCTGGAAAATACAGGATAAAAACAATAAATGCATAAAATTTATCATGTAAATGTATGCTGTTACTGTATGAGCTAGCGAATAAAATTAAATTGTTACCTTGTTTTAACCTGACATCTTTTCCTGTTTGCACTTTCAGAATTTATGTCCTTGTACAAGATAATATCTGTAGTTTACATGAGATCTTTCTCTCCTGCTTAATTGCAAACAATACATAAAAATTCCCTACAGAATTCCTAAACAAATAATGAGATTTTATTACATCATACACCCATCAGTTTGCTCATATTCCTTTAATAATCCACTGATTTGTAAGTATCGATTATAAAATCCAAGAGATTGAGATTCTCCCAATTACTATCCTAGACACGTCAGTGTGACTCCTAATGATCTGCCTCCCTATCCAACTCAGGGTAACAAACAACAGAGGGGGCGAGTTCTCTCTGCGCGGCTCCTACTGGCTGCTCTGATAGAGATGACGTAAAGGGGGCAGAGGCGTGTCCCAAAATCCGCGCTCCGGGCTGATGAAGCCCTTAATTATAGTGAGAGCCGAGCGCCCGGCGTCTTATATACTTTGCGGTGTTATTAATAGGCGCTAGGCAGGCTTTTATTAAATCTCACAGGTTGTAAAGCGAACCTTATTAGCTCTCTCGAAGTGGGATACGGATAGATATAATTGAAGCACTGTTACTAATCAATTGGAAAGTACTCCAGCCCCTGAAGTGGGCTAACATTAGGCAGGAATTTATTAATCATTTTGATCTTAGCAAATGAGTCATCGGTCCAGTGTAGTGGGCTATAGGCAGACAGATTGAAACGTGCATCAGCCATCAGTTAATCCATTGCCCTCTGTACATGGGCTGGCGGGCGACTCATAGGCTGCAGTCTTAGTACTACTTTATCAACTACTTTATCATTTTTTTCTAAGTGAATTTAAACCAGTGTGTTAAATTGTGCCACTTCTACAAATTTATCCTAAGTGGGCAGATATATTTATTAGAAACTGGATGCATCCCAACTTCATTTAAACTAATGATCATAGCTGCTTTGCATACATGTAAGGCCTCCTTACCAATTAAACTTTTTCACATTAACTGATATAGTGTGATAGTGTCTGTCCAAACAAGTGTACACATCCCTGCTCCCTGAACAATATAACAGGGAATATGTGACTTAGGTTTTACTCTCAAGCTCAATGTGAATCGCTCCATACTAGTGGTCATTAACAAACATATGCTGGTAGTGGTCTAACCCTACAGGTTTGTACCGTATTTTTCGCTCTATAAGACGCACCTGCTGATAAGACACACCTAGATTTTAGAGGAGGAAAATAGAAAAAAAATATTTTGAGCTAAAAAGTGGGCCATCTGCCCAAGGAACTATTGTGGGGGCTGGCTACTATATGGGACACTATTGTGGGGGGCTGGCTACTGTATGGGACACGAATATGGGGGGGCTGGTTGCTGTATGGGACACTACATGTACATGTATGTGGGGTTGCCCTAAAG
>WMED01027270.1:0-10659 GCA_019650415.1 Pipa parva | reverse complement strand
GAGGTTTGCACTCAAAATCTCACGATACATGACCCCATTCATTCTTTCATGTACCCGGATTAGTCGTCCTGGTCCCTTTGCAGAGAAACAGCCCCAAGGTATGATGTTTCCACCCCCATGAAGAAGTTACAGGTCTGTGAGAGCCAGAAATCTAGATTGTATGTAGGTGACCAAATACTTATTTTCCACCATAATTTGAAAAAAAATTCTTACAAAATCAGACAATGTGATTTTCTGGATTTGTTTTCTCATTTTGTCTCTCATAGTTGAGGTCTACCTATGATGTAAATTACAGACGCCTCTCATCTTTTTAAGTGGTGGAACTTGCACTATTGGTGACTGACTAAATACTTTTTTTCCCCACTGTATATATTTGTATATAAATGTTATCTTTTAATAGGAATTACTAATTTTCATTGGTTTGCAGAGTCTCTCTTTCTGCTAGTTGCAGCAGGGATGGACTTTTTGTTGTACCTTATGAATATGTGTTTTCTAAACTTCCATAGAAAAGAAAAGGACTAAGTGTGTGTGTGTGTGTGGGGGGGGGGGGGGGGGGGGGGGGTTCTTATATAACAAACAGATAACGATTGCTGCAACCACAAGGAAGTAAAACAAATAATACAAATCAGAAATTCCACTTTGAACTTCTTTCAGTTATGTAGGAATAAGTGACAATCCGAAAGGGACTTTTCTTTCCTGGTGTTATTGATCCTTTAAAGGGGAACCAAAGTCACAGGTTGACAGGCATGCCATAAAGGGTTGATTTTGCTAACCTGGCTTTAGCTGCTCTTTTAATATTCGTTTTATGAATATTTTTGGCTGTCAAAAATTTTAAAAAAGTGCTGTTTATGGATTATTTGGTCTTTAGCCAAAAATATATTCAGGAGTTATTTAACTTCAAGCATCACTAATTTGTTTATAACACCATTTCCTGTTATTTTCTCTGTTTTGTTCCTACCTTTAATGAAAAAATGTCCAACAGCCAATCTGGTAAGTAATGTGATCTATAAATCAGTCATTGTATAGGATACATGGGGTTATTCACTAAAGTCCGAATTGTTACGTATAGGTGTGAATTCGCCAGATAAAGACAGTCGCAATAGGCTGCTACTGTCGCAGTCACGTCTTTGTAATGAGAATATTGTTGCAGTCGCGACTTTACTATGGGAAAATTGTCACAATCTTAACTTTAAAAAATTGTCGTGACTTTACAATGGGGAAATTGTCACGGATTTGCTATGGGAATCCACTGTTTGCGAATTCGACAGTCGATTTCGCACCTTAGTGAATAACCCCCTACAGACAGAGTTGATAAATGTTTTTTTAAAGGAATGTATAGTTGCCATTCCATAACCTGAAAAAAGGCAGAACTTCTTTCTATCTTTTTACCTTCCAGCCCAAACATATCTTCTCTCTGTTTCCCTAGGTCTTACGCTCAAAGCAACCTCTTAAATAATGATTAAGAAAGACAAGAAAAAGATGACTGAGAGGATAGTAAATCACGCCCTGGAAATTATCTTCCTGCTTACAGGAGAGGTGAGATTGTAACAACTATATCACTACAATAATATTACTAACGATACAAGTGTTATTATTGCTGTTTAATGGTAATATGAAAAAGTCATGGTGACCAATACCTATGGTGGTATTAAAAACCATAATGTATAACTGTTATTATAGTCTTTCTTTAAATAATTATCTACAGGATAATTCCTAATGTTTATTTTTCTATGGCAACAACCATTTGTATCTCAGCATTATCATAGACAATTGGCTTGAATTCTGACAGGAGCAAACCCAGAGATAAATCTTCTATAGGCTAGCTTTGCAAATGAGGCTGCTTGTATATGATGGGGATATTTCCTGCTTTGATATTCTGGGGTCCACCTTACTGATACTTCACAGAAGGATCAAGTTGTATCACTGGGAAAAAAATTAAAGAACAAGACTATTTAACTGTAACTAGTCAGCAGCCAGAGCAGCGCTACATAGGAAGGGGGTGGGGGCCAGAATGGGGGTTTTAAAAAAAAATGACTGTGATATGGTAACTTGATGGGGTATGGATAAGGTCAGCAACCTAGGTAAGTGTTATCTACCTGTGCTATAAATTGTTCTTATAAAATGTTAACGGAAATGATTTGTCTGGCAAACAGCTAAGACATTCAGGGGTTAATGAATCAACAGGGGCTATTATTTACAGGTCTAGTAACCTGTAGCAAGCATTAAGAGGTTGGCTTTTATACATTTCACTTTCACAAGCTACATATTGTTTGCTATGTGGTACAAGATCGCATTAAACAAATAGCCTTGCTGAGTTCTTCCCCCCCAATCTAAACTTTCAAAGAGGCAATGTGTTCAATGTGCTCCATTGCTCCAAGGCTTTCTCCTTTGTTTCCCTCACTGCCAATTTTTTGTTGAAATTCTGTTAAATTTGGGTGAGTTGTGCAAGCACAGAAATTTGCTACTTCTTCAATTCACCAAAATTCAGCAGGAATCTGGAAGTGAGGAGGATTGCAGCCTGCTGGGAGATGAAATGAAGATTGGCACTGAGGCAAGCAGGAAGCAGCACAGGAGCAGTGGCGCACAGCGGCGACTATTTCAGCCGCTCCCTTCACAATCTAACGAGCCTGGGGTTTTCTTTTAATATGTGTATATTGTGAGGATTTAGCCAAGTGCAGCATACATCCTTTGGATTCAGTAGGTATTAGACTAGCAATGTTGCTTAGCCAGTAACAAGTTAAATTGCAGTGGCTGAAAGTGCACCTGTCACCTCAAACCTCTAATCCTAATTTAGGTTGTACTAATTAAATAAATGTTTTTGTAAATATAAATGTATTAAAAAAAAAATGTAATTTTAAACAGAGTTTCTCTCTGTCATCTTCCCTGTCAGCCTGACTTTTCTTTACTTTGTTGGGTGGGTGGGGCTATGATGATTGACATTATAGCTCATCCAATCAGATCCCTTAAATGACGCTCTGGCAGGGATCTGATTGGAGGAGCTATAATGTCAATAATACACATTTAGCCCTGCCCACCAGACACTTGTGAAAGAAAAGTCAGGCTGACAGGGAAGATGACTTAGAAAAACGCTGTATAAAAGTATACTTTTTAAATACATATATATTTACAAAACATTTATTTCATTAGTACAACCTAAATTAGTATTAGTTTTTAGGTGACTGGTACACTTGAAGTATATTTTGCCTAGTAGTGCTTTTTCGTTAGGAAATTACCATTGCTGTTTTGTTTGTTAGTTGATACATTGTGATCTTTTTAAAGGAGAACTAAAGTAAAAAAAAATAAGAAAGAACTGTTAAAATACTTACCTGATACAGAACCGATTGATTACAGTCACAGCATGTGCCGTACTGTAATTAGCCGGCAGCTGATTGCTTTCTTCACAGCACTGGCTGACTGCGCGAAGCTCCTCCCACCTTGTTTCAACTCTGGTGAAAAATGGCTTAAAAATCATCACGTTCATTGCGGGGGCCAATGAGAACGCTCCCTGCAATGAGCGTGATGTATGAACCCGTTGAATCAAGAAGAAGATGCTGTGCACTAGCTTCTGTGTCAGCCAGCGCTGTGAAGGAGGCATCGGGGTAAGCATCAGCTACTGGTTAATTACAGCACAGCTCATGCTGTGACTGTAATCAATCAGCTCAGTATAAGGTAAGTATTTTAACAGTTCTTTTTTAGTTTTTTACTTTAGGTCTCCTTTAAATGAATTTAACCCATAATCTGCATACTGATTAAGACTTCATACTGCCAGATTAAAATAGTTTAAAGGACTACATAGTAATATGCTGTCTTCAGTTCTTAGGTGGGTTGTTTTGAAATTTTTGAGCTCTGAGCAATTTTGTTCTCTTTCTCTGGCAGGCTGAGTCTACCATAGTCTTTTTAGGCAATCTGCAGTTTCTGTTACTGAAGAATATTATTTAATTCATAGCATATTCTGTGAAAGGAAGGAATCTATCCCTTACCTTGACATAGCTTTCTTTTTCATGTTCAGGAATACATCATTATGAAGAAGAATTCCCCGCAAAGCATACATCTGCTGACTGGTGAGGTGAGCACACAAGGCACATGGTACATGAAATTGGCTTGCATTTCTTTGAAGATTTTTGTTTCCTTACTTTATATTATAGTTTAGCCTTAAACACAAACACACACAATGCTAAATGATTTGGGAATCATTTAGTATTGTGTATTTTTGTGAAGGGGAGGTGGGGAAACCTTTATAAACCAGTGGTCTACTTGCATATGTTGGACTGAAACTGACTTCCCAGAAACAGTGGAATCACTTGTAGTTTGAAATAGGATTCCACTGTGTTTCCAATACAGGGAAAAAAATAGGGAGTGAGAAAAAAAATTTTATCCACTGACTTGGATACAAATTGCATTGCACCAAATTCCCGCGTCTTCATGGGAATAAAAATGGATGTAGTGAATGGGTTTAGAGTATCTCACAAATCAATTACATGCTATAAAACACAATTCACAGAAAGTTCATGTGTGAATGCAAATGACAAAGGTACCTAAAGGGAAGCTAAAGTCTCAGGCTGGCTGACATACTAACTGCCTTTAAGCCTGCGACTAGTTAATTAAACATACTGGGCAGCCAAGGTGCTTGACCTTTGTTTCAATATTAAAATGGAAGAACACAATACTGCCACTGCAGTGACTTACAACTTCTCCCACTGAATGTGCCATGTCTGTTCCATAGACCCTCTCTGCACATCTCACACTGAGCTTAGCAGCAAGGCTTATAAATCAACACCAGGCCAGAGGGCTGAGTGGGTGGTCCTAAGCAGCTGCCAGCTATTAGGTAAACAAACTAATATGCTTACTGATTGAGAGGGGGTTAGCTAGTCACAGACTGACTGCTATTTATTATGTGTAAGGAATCACCTGAAGAGGATAGGGCAGAGTAAGAGGTTGCAGTTCGGATCCACAGGGACTTTGCGCAAGCTATCGCTAAGGCGCGGAGCCTAAGGAACTCCCTAGTTTTCACCATTGACCCCTGCAAGGGGATGTGGGCTTAGCTGCAGAGAATTCCCGGGTCGCGGCCCCTAGGGTAGCCGTCCATTGGTGGAATGGTAAGGCAAGAGGAATAATCCAGGGACAAATCAAGAGGTCAAGGTAGGCAGAAAATAGCATAGTTCAGATCCATAGCAGAGGTCAGGGCAGGCAGAAAACAAGGCATATAATCAGATCCAAAGCAGAGGTCAAGGCAGGCAGGATATTAACCAAGAAAGATTAAAAGGATTCCCAGAAAATGTATGCACACTGAGATATTTATCACAATTCATAATGCTTTAATAAATAATCTTTAATTTATACAGTATTTAACACAAGTGCACACACAAGAAACACCAATTAAAACCAATTAAAAAAGGTGTGGGGGAAGAAACAAACCCACTCCCCCAAGACCCTAAAGGGGCACCTCACTCACCCTACAATGATCACAGTATCATATGTAAGTAGAGATAATGTAAACATAATAGTCTCAATAAAGCATCAAATATTAGTACTGGTAAGAAGTGAATTCATACAATACCACGAAAATGGATAAAATGCTGTAGTGTCCCATGTGCTAGGTCAAAGAGGGGAGGATGGGGCACCTAAACAGACGCGTTTCGCCTCTGCTGCTGGAGGCTTCCTCCTGTGTTCTGTTTAGTCGCTGGTACCACATGGTGCTTTTATACAGGGAGTAGCGTTTGGTAATGGCTGCGGCTATATAGGAGAAGTTGTATGAATTAAGTTGTGCCTGCCTACGCTGCGCGTGGCGTCACAATGTAAACAAAACATGAGCTGCTCAATAAGAAAACAAGGAGCCTAGTTTAAAGCTTTAAACTTGCAATACTTCTGTGTATCATGTTAAATCATGGTGCTACCAATAGTGCAGGGTTATAAGTATATAGTCAAGGCAAGCAGGAGACAAAGATAATCCAGAAAACAGACCAAGGTCAAACACAGAACAAACAAAAAGCAAACAGGAACACACCCAAGAGCACAGAGTAGGTTCTATAATCGTGCGCGGATAAATCAGATCGGTCACCTTATAAAGGGGAAATAACGGGAACACGATCATGACGTAACTGACACCGCGCATTACGCGACTGCGTCAGGACCGCATCAGAATTGAGCGACCGCGATGAAACCTCTGTGGAATTACATGACCGCGATGGAACCGTGTGATGCGTGTGGCGCAGGTGAGCCATATTCTTGACATTATGACAGCAAGCTTGTGACTTTAGCACCCCTTTAACTTTTCTTTTCCCAGTTTTTATCCAAAGAAGAGAAGCTCTGCTTCTTCATAAAACACTGTCCACGAATTTACATAGTGTCAAACATTTTAGTTCAGGTATTCTTACCCTTTTTTCCATCATGCAAAGAGCTTGCGTCACATAATACTTTTGCACAGAGATGCTGCATACCAGTAAAAAGAGGAATGATTGTAAATGAGCGATGGGGATTATATATTTCATATATGGAATATTGTAGTTTAACAGTTTGAGCTAACCTGCATCTAAATAATATTGTCTCTACAAGTATAAATAGTATTAGGAACACTTTGATGTTAAAATTTAAGTGGCATTCTGGGTGTTTCAGGTGCATATAAAGAGTGGGGATGCTGCTGTCTATTTTTCCATGGAGGAGTGGGATTATATAGAAAGAAATAAGGAGATTTACAAAGACCTAATAATGGAGAACTGGGGAATCCCAACAAGCAAGAGCTCAGGTAACAATTGTTATACTTTATGTTTAGAACTAAAATGTCTCCCGGGAAGATTAATAAAAATAAAATGTTAAGTGATGATCAACGTAAATGAAGCACTTAAGATTTCCTTTTGATCTGCATGTTAGCTGAGCCACCAGGTGCACATTTGTTCAAAGACTACATGCTGTACAGTGAGATAACACTGTTAATCAATAGCATGAATGTACATTGACCACAAACATTTTAGCCCACAATGCAGTATGTTTTTAAAAGATTAACCAAGTAACCGACTGGGCAGAGATTATGAATTATGACATTGGACAGGATTGTAAACACTGCAGTTTACATGCCTGGGTATGATGTCAGTTTATAAACTTAAATGTGTTATTCCTCTACTTCAGTCCGTAAATATGCAATAAAGAGGAAAGGAAGAAAGTAGCATAGTAACACTGAAAAAAGACACACGTCCATCCAGTTCAGCCTATTATCCAGCAGTGTTGATCCTGAGGAAAGCAAAAAAAATCCATGAGGCAGTAGCCAATTATCCTCATATTAGGGAAAAAAATTCCTTCCCAAATCCAAATATGGCAATCAGAATAATTCCCTGGATCAAGATCCCACCTTCAGTTACTGTATCTATTACTCATAACTTGTAATGTTCTTACACTGAAGAATCAGAATAATTCCCTGGATCAAGATCCCACCTCCAGTTATTTATTACCCATAACTTGTAATGTTCTTACACTGAAGGATCAGAATAATTCCCTGGATCAAGATCCCACCTCCAGTTATCCAGTACCCATAACTTGTAATGTTCCCACACTGAAGGAGCTTATAGCCTAATTCCCTGAAATAATTTTTAAGGACCTTCCACCTGCTTTTAACTTTGTAATTTGTGACCATTGGGTCTTCACCAGCCTCTCCCAATGACCTGTCAGCCCGATTCATGATGTTCTAAACTTGTGCTCCAGGCGGCAACAAATAGTCTGACGATCTCTGATTTTGCAACAGATTTCTCTATCTGTCCCACTAACAATTGAATTTCCCACGTTACAAGTACCTGTCTTGCCTGCCCTGATCTCCTGTCTCCTTCCTTTCTGGAGCAGTCATGCCCCTGGCTTTCAGAGGAAGTGCCTTGCTGCAGTAGTGCCACCCCTGAACTGACATCCCCTCATCTTCCAACTTTACAAACCTGCTGGGGTATGCCAGATAAGGTCTAGCCTCCCTTACACTTTTTTCCCCCTACCCACCTTCTAAATGTTATCTAGCTATCTGCCTCATTTTCCTGCCCCACTATGCTTCCAAGTGAAACGACTATAATAAGTGAATAGCTTACTCAGTTAGAAAATCTAGAATGATAATGAAATTAATTGCACAGCTCTATACATTTTCTCTCTGCTATATTAAAAAAAAAAAACCCTTGCAGGCAAAATCATCACAGAAGTTGTCTCAGATATCAAGCAAAAAGGTGAGCCATGTGTGATTGGAAACCAGGAAGCTTCAGTGCAAGAAAACTATAGACATGCCTTCCCAGGTAAAGATATTTCATGGGAACAGCTGCTGTGTTCAAAAATTATTGTAACCATTACAACTAGATAATAAATATTCCCTAGAAACATTCTGTTACTTTCCAAATTTACCCATCATACACAGAGTAGCAGTTGTTCCAGTGCGGCAATCCTTTTCAGTTTCACATTTCCTCTTCAGCATCAGTAAAATCAGCACATGCTAAGGGGCAGTTTCAGCATAGGCAGAATGAAAAATTCAATGATGTTAAAGAGGAAGCAGCAAGTGAAGAGGACTGCATCACCTGCTTTGGTTTCAGTCATTGCCTGGCACGTAGGGGCTTATTCATGAAAGTCCAAATTTGACTGTCAAAGTGAATTTCTGTGACTTCAGGTTGCAACATATTGATAGTTGCGAAGTAATTATTAATTCACTGAGATTTTCCAAAGATGTGAAAGCTGTTGGATGCAATTTTTTGTGTAGTGCAGAGTAAGCAGTCAAACAGTAGTAGAAGTGTGCCTAATGTGAATTCTGCCAGTGTATCTCACTGGTCACAGTGTTAGTCACTTTTGAATGAACAGTTTCATTACGCCACACCAGAGCCCTGCTATCAACCCTCTACTTTCCTTTACTGGTGAAGTTAAGCATGTAGGTTAGGAGCGGCACGCTTTGCCAAATTTGCTACATCGAAAGACTTCAACGCTTGCTGAAATTACTACTTTGACTTTCCAATGCTTGCTAAATAGCTGGATTACTTGTGCATGTGCATGCAAAATGGTGCAACGAGTTAGGTAATCCGTGACCCTGGTAAGCACCTGAATTGGATGGAAATTCGGCACATTGCATAGCTTGCTATGATAAATGTAGATGTGGAAGTGGCCAATGAATGAAAATTCAGACCTGTACTGGATTGTAAAGGACTTTCATGAATCGGCCCTTAGAGTAATGGATCTTCATGATTTCATACTTATAGTTTACTTCACTTGTGCTTTGTTAAGCACTTCCCCATGTCTGTATTATAAATGTATAGTTGAATGGTACATGCTGCATAACTTAACTGAGCTTTTTAAGTAAAATGATATAAACATACATACTTACATACATAAAGAGATGTATGGGCCCCCATAAAGTTTTTTTAATTGGCGCAAACTGTCTTCCACTTAGCAACTAGCAGCAAGTATATGTATGCATTCAATATATGTGTGCATTCATTGTTTGGATAACTCTTACAGATGAAAATAACACAGATGATGAATCATGCAATGAACAAAAGGAGCCATGTGCAGTAAAATGTAAAGAAGCTAAAGAACAGAAGATATCTAGAAGTGCTAAAACAGGTTAGTTTTCATTATGTCTAAAGATCAAATCTCTTTGGAAGCAATAACAATGTATTTCATGTTTAATCACTAATTTAATTATTCACAGGGAATTGTGTACTAAAACTCGTGCCCCTTATAAAAAGGCAGAATTTAGGTAATATTGAGATTTGTTTGGACTTTTCGTTGCTTTTTTATTTATGAGATTTGTGGTTTTAATAATTTTTTTGTTTCTTGTTAGCAAAAAAGAAAATTGTCTGATTTTTCTCATACCTTTTCATACAAGGATTTTACATCCTTTTTAAAGGGGCACTATAGTGTTGATATAACTGCACACATACCTAGAAAACTCCTTTATACTAAGCCAGTTACTGACACAAATAGTTACAAAAATGTTTAGGGAAGAAATAATACTTGCAGTTTCTTTCTCTTAATTAGTTTTCCTGAGAGCTGATAATTTCCTCCCCTGCTTCCCTCCTCTTTCTGTTCTGCAAGTCAGGCAACAGGAGAAGAAAAAGTTGTCTGACTGCTATTGGTTAAGCCAGGGGTGGGCAACGTTTTGGGCTGAGAGAGTCATATATGTGCGGCTCTGCTCAGCCCTTTAGAATCTGGAGCCGCATATGAGTCAGCAGATTGGATGGAAACTCAGAAGTGCGATGACGTCAGCGGCTCCGGATTGGATAGAAACCCAGAAGCCGGTGACAATAGCGGCTCCGGATTGGCTAACACCCCGGAAGTGCTTAGACAGCTTTCTCTCTACAGCGCTTGCCGGCAATTAACCGGCAGACTGTAACAAGTGGTGCTTGCATGTGAGCACCCCTCGTTACAGTCAAAAAGCCAGATGCGGCCGTCAAAAGAGCCACATCTGGCTCAAGAGCCATAGGTTGCCGATCCCTGGGTTAAGCAGTGTGCTTACCTTTTGGCAGCATAAATTAAGCTTGTTTACAGGAGATTACAGAGGGAAAGGTGCAAACAAACAAAGTAATACTAACCGCTCAATCCTCCTTGATTGCAGTGAAAGCGGGTGCTCAGGAAAGATGCGGACAACTTCATACAGCAACGTTTGTACAAACTTCCGGCACTCCAATAGTATAAATAAGATGACTTTATTCAGAC
>WMED01027269.1:0-10659 GCA_019650415.1 Pipa parva | reverse complement strand
CCAAGCAGATCGCAGAAGATGTCCTGGTCCTAATTACAAGGTGGGAGATAAGGTCTGGTTATCTACTAGAAACATTCATCTAAAGTTGCCCTCGGGTAAATTAGGTCCTAAGTTTATTGGTCCTTATTCTATTCAAAGTATCATTAATCCCGTGTCTATGAAGCTTACTCTACCCAATAGTCTCCGCATCCCTAATTCATTCCATGTATCTCTGCAAAAGCCTTTTGTCCAAAATCAGTTTTCTTCCAGTACTCCATCGCCTGGTCCAGTTCTCGTGGATGGTCAACAGAGTTGCCTCGCCGAGATGGGAATTAGAAAGGGAATTAGAAAGTTGTCTGATCGCTTCTTCCATGTATAGATTGGTTGGCCAGATGACAATATTACCACCCTTGTCGGAAGGTTTTGTAACTATATCTGGTATAACTTTTAGTTCTCTAATACCTTGTTGTTCTCTTTCTGAAAGATTTGGATCACTAGATGTAGGATTGATCTTTAATATCTCATTTGTGACTAGACATAAAAACACTTCAACCTGAGGGCTGATAATCATAGGTGGTGTATATTTACCCTTGAGTTTGAATTTGGGGAGAGTCTCTGAGTTGTCGGAGCTTTCCACTTCCAGAGTTTCTAAACTGAAAAGTGCCAAGATTTCCCTTTCTGTTAAACCAATTAATTCTGTTAATTCCCTTTCTGTTAAACCAATTAATTTTTCTAGGTTGAAATGTTAAGTAGCAATTTTCTGCAAAACAGATTGATATCCTTAATGGTCTCAAACACATCCCATTTTGGGGATGGGGAGAAACCTAGACCTGTAATACCATATACTGTATTGTGGAATGGTCAATTCATGTCCTGATAGATTAATGACTTGATTTGTGTCCATTGTATTATTTATAGTTGTTTCCAAGAATAATTCCTTTTCTGTGTGTAATTCACTTTGGATCTGTCCCTTAAATTTCTTACGTCCCCTCCTGGTTCTACGAAAGGTAGAGTTTGGGGGTACCTGTGGGATTAAAAAGTCTTTGGTTTTGCACCTAGATTGGGATTAGATGGAGAGTTTTTGTCTGACTCTTGGGCAGTTTCTTTGTCTGTGTCAGAAGTTTCATTTTCTGAAAAAGTAACTTTTTTAGAGCGTCAAAAGGTTTTATGGATGAGTGTGGGCCATCTATAAACTGAATTGTTGGTATAATCAAATCTATCACGGTTATACTTTCTCTTTTTCCTATATATTAGTTTAACTTCATATTCATCAATTTTGGAAAGTAATATTTTGCATTCTTTGGGAAAAAATTCTGTTTTCTGAAATTGTTTTATCCCACTATTTAGATCTGATAATTGTGTATCAATGACTTCTAACTCTGTTCTTTGATGTTTGGCTAAAATTTTAATCAAATTCGTGGAACAAATAGATAATGTTTCTTCCCATTTCCGTTTTAAAGTATCATTGAGTGTTATGAAGTTAGGGAAGATAGCAATTCTAAGACCACATTAAAACCTTCCTCTGTATTTTTCATAAAAGTTTTCAACAATTATCAATAAAAGTTATATTTTATCTTATACTTTCAATACCATAGTGTTCAAAAGTGTGCAGATATATCACATTCCCTTTCCCTTTATTTATTAGCATATTTATGTATTAATGAATGTCTGATGTAACAGAGTTTACTAGTGTAAAGCTTATACAGTGTCAATTTGTCCCTTATCATATGGGGAAACAAAAATGTTTCAGGAAGTGGATGATGTCCTAAATTATATAATAGTAGTAAATTATATAATAATTGCATGTACTTCCTTCCTAGTAAATCAAGGGCATGTGATTTAAAGTATTTATTTACAATAATGTGTGAAAAGTCCACGGGGGGTATTTATCAAGGCAATTATGAACTTTTCACCACCTACTTTTTTTCAGCACAACTATTTAGTAGCTGCATCAGCAACTACAATTTTATCCTACCGATATCAAAAAAAGTTGCTGTGTTAAAATTACATTTTACATTTATTTTAATGGAGTGCCTTTTCCATTGCGACTATTTCGGAATCTAACTTTTTCATGAAAAATTACAGAACTTAGAAAAAGGGCCTTAATAAATACCAATTTTTGGCGAAGGCGACTTTTCTTGGTCAAATTTTTCCGCCAAAACTTTTCTTTTCATTTAGATACAGTAAATACCATCCATGCATGAATATGGGCCAATAACTAACTTAGTGATATTCAGGCTAGTACAAGGGATTTACAAATTCTTTTAATGCAATGGTATTTTTCTAACATTTCTTTGCCCAAACCCTTCCCCCAGCATAAACATAAGATTTAATAGGGATTTACCATATCCACACACGTGCCCTGGTAACGTGATGTAAAGCAGAACTATAACATTATTACAACTTACCAATATGCACTGTGCCTCAGTATGCTAGAAATTCTGCCACTATTGAATCTGTAAGAAGATGTGCCAAGTGGCAGAGTATATGAAACGAGGGACCATTCTCTACTTCTGCCAATCACAATGCATATTTACTGGACTTCCTTCTGCCCAGTGATTGCAAAGAGAAATAAATGGAAGACTGTATAAACCCAAAGGCAATTAAATTTATTAATAGTTGCAATAACAGAATTCTTTATTTACATTAGCATTATTTGACATCAAATAAGCGAACTGCATCAGCAAAGCAATATTAACTTGCATAAATGTATTTAAAACTCTCTCTAAATAGATCTACCTTTGCTCACACTATAGAAATACAAACATCAATGCAGGTAAAACAATCTGTCCAGAGGGAACTATATTACTGGGAAAGGAATAAAGACCTGCAATACTGTAATCTTTCTCCTGAAGAATCATACTTTATATATATTGCTTTAGTTTATCCTTGTATAATCTTTTATGTAAATGCACACACGCACACTGAGTTTTTCAGGTGCCGTTCCATTAAAAGCTTTTACTGGTGATGGGCAACCTGCAGACTACTAGCTCCTTAGATTACAGCTCCCATCATCCCCAGCCAGACTGAAGTTGAAAGGAGTTCTGGAACAGCAGTAAAGTCTGTAGAGTGTCCAATCCTGAGCTATACAAAGAAAATTCACAACCAACAGAGAGGGTAAATTACAAGGAAAAAATTCAGGAAAAGCGGTCCAGCATTTCTAATAAGTACAAGGTAATGAAATGGATTCACTTCTCCAAAATTGTACACAATAAACTATACAAATATATTACATCCAACTGCTATGTAGGAATATACAAGACTTAAAAACAGATCTAAGGCATTATGCTATTTAGTAGCATTTTGAGGTTCCTTGCACATCACTTTTTTAAACCTGTAATAAGAAACTGAAAATGTTTGATTTTTTTAAAATTTTCTTTTTTTTAGTATCCAAAGGAATACACGAGAGAAAATGAAAGGTGATGCTTATTGAACATTGTGAAAAACCCACAAAGTTTATCTTTAGCAATGTCTTGTAGGCCTCTCCAAGTGAGATGTGTTTGTAAAAAGCCAACAGGTACAGGAAAATGTTGCGCAGACAAAAGCGTTTTGCTTTTTGGTAGAACTCCACCGCTCAGTCTCTACAAAATATGTTCTATTCACAAGGATAATTAATGGCTTTTGCTTAGTTTCAAAACTGATAGTTTCTCTTTGGGTTTTGAGATGTGGAGCTGTGCCAATCTTTTTAACTACACTGATTCCATTCACATTTTAACAACAAATGCTTAGTCAATAAAGTGTCAATCATGCTCTGTTTTAAAGCCACTACAAAATAATGAGGATGATATTTAATTTACTGGTGATGAAATCTAAATAGCATTCATAAGTTACATTACAAGTGTTACTCAAAAGTAGCAAAGCTTAATAAAAAAAGAGGACCTGGCGGTAAATCTGCAAAGTCAAAAGTGCATGTTGTGGGGTCAGCAGATAGCTGGGGGATAAGCACTTGGGGATAGATGCCTATCGCCCATTATAGTTCCTTCAGACTGCAGTTTACCATCTAAAGTGATGAAGCCTCAAATCTCCTCACAAACGGGTCCAAAAAAATATAACTCTGTGAAATATCACATGGCCAAATCATGATCACAATATTGGCTTATAAACTTATTTATCTGAGCGAGTGCTGCATACCTTATTTATCTGAGCGAGTGCTGCACACCTTATTTATCCGAGTGAGTGCTGCACACCTTATTTATCTGAGTGAGTGCTGCATACCTTTCTTGAAAATGTTGCAGAGATCATTATTATCTGTATTGCACCTTTAAAGTGCACCTGTCACCTCAAAACTAATACTAAATTAGGTTCTACCTATGAAATAAATGTTTTGTAAATATAAATGTATTTAAAAAAATGTGCCTTTATATAGTGTTTCTCTCTGTCATTTTCCCTGTCAGCCTGACTTTTCTTTCCCTAGTCGGGTTGGGTGGGGCTAAAAGGATGACTGACATTAAAGTTCCTCCAATCGGATCTCTTAAATCGCAATCTAGCTGAGAGCTCACTGGAGGAGCTATAATGTCAATCATCATTTAGCCTAGCCCAACCTGACTCCAAGGAAGAAAAGTCGGACAGACAGAGAGAAACATTGTATAAAAAGGTACATTTTTAAAAAATACATATATATTTACAAAAATGTTTATTTCATTAGTACAACCTAAATTAGTATTAGAGTTTTGAAGTGACAGGTGCACTTTAAGTCACCAACTCACAACAACCTACCACTTACAAGTCCCCATGAGCTAATATTGCTAGTGCACCAATGGGGCAGCAATATTAGCAAATGAAGGACCTGTTTGAGGCAGTTTTCTAGTGCAGGATAAGGCATAAGCGTTGGTGCTGGAAATGCCGCGGATATGCAAGTGCAATGTTTTTCATACATTTACATCAAATTACAAAATAAACCACAGTATTAGTGATTTTCTATTTGTAGTTTTTTTTTTTTTGTAATCTTTTTGCCCACTACACACCCACCAAGTACAGCTTAATAAAACTCTTTATTTGAAATTGTGAAAACTTTTCACTTATTGCGTATTCATTTTTTTAAAAAATATTTAAGGCAACACAAATTCCAACAATTTGTTTAGCACTAATTAAGGAGGGCACCGAACTGTACCTCTCTAATTACCAGAGTGTACACTGATTTTAGCTGTTTTTAAGGCCATGATTTGTCTGTATCTTAGGCTTAGAATGCTATTTGGGAGAACCACTTAGAGCAATGTAACATGATGCATTTCGATTCTGGTGGTTAATCCGGCTTCAAAACGTAAACAAATTGTCTCCAATTTTGGCATCAAATCACATGCAGTTTTTGTATGAAGGTTTTTGCTGTGGTAAAACTCCTGCATAAGAAACTACATGTGGTTTGACAGTTGCCCATGATGCTTTCTGTCAGTGTTTTGATACCAGCTTTATTTTACTGACATCTAAAGACATTGGCCTCTGGTTGCCAGGGTCAGTTAACCTAGCAACTAGGCTGTAATTTTTGGTATAGACAGGAAGAGAGGGAACTCTAAATAATATATCTACACACTGCAAATTAAATCTCAGAATAATTGGTCTTCTGGTTGCCTTGGTTTCAAAAGAGAGGAAGCAGGACAAAGGCAAATCATTTAACAACACACACAATAAAAAGTAGATGGAAATTATCTTAGACTATAACATACCAAAAGTAATTCTAACGAAATCAATTAGGTATTACTAGTTACACTTTAAACATTTCCTTTTGATAGTTTTCAGTAGAAGTATATGTTAAATGGATCACTGATTATATAGCATCATCTCATCTAGTTTACAGTAAGGGTGTCCCAGCTGTAGCTGCTGTTAAATAGTAATTCTAACATTCCTTCAATAATGTTTCCAGGGTGAGCAAGCTTTAGTCTAAAAACATCCCGAGATCAATGACTTCCTGCAGGACTTAAAGCAATTTGAATCATCCGGATTCCCCAAAAAATATGATTGTTTATAGTTCCTGCAGCTACTAAGAAATGACGAGCAAAGATCTAGATCAACATACAGCTAGAAGTAATATCGCCACACCACCATTTTCTAATATTCAGAGTATGCCCAGATGTTGCTTTAAATGCATAGCAGTCTATCATTTCACATTGTGCACCTCTCATATTTCCTAGAAAGGACGTAAACACTGATCATTTTGTTTCAAGCAATAAAACCTTATACTTCTATGACATTGCATGGATTTGTTGCTAAACACTGATACGTTATAAAGGGAGAGAGGACTTTTTATCTGAAATTTATTGATCAATATGATCAAAGCCAGAAACTAATATTAAAATACTAAGTATTAATGCCCCAATCCCCAAACAGCAATATTGTGACACAGAACCCCAACAGAACTGATTTATCTAACTATCCTGACAAATGTGATCTCCCCAAACACAACAAAACACATTTATTGGCCACAACTGAAAACAATGCAGTATAAGTGTAAATGTCATTGCCATAATGCCATTTGATGGCACATAAAAGTGCACATTTTGGTTAGGACTGTAAATCTGCTGCCACTGAAGGCATATAATGCTTACCCCCCCCCCCCCCCCCCCTTACCACATTTTGTTATAAAATCCAATTAATGTAATGCAGCTATACCCAGACTCCATACATCCATGTTTTTGTATGAAATAAAAGTTCTGAGCATTGTTATATGTAAAATATCCATGTGTTCTCTGCAATGGAGAAATATAAAATGGGGTCATCCACAGTACACCATACTACACCCAATGTATTCTCAATTGTTTTCCCCCAAAGTAAACTGTTTGCTATAAGTGCATAACTGTACCAAATTAATAATATAGCCTTCGCTTCTCTGTGCATGGCTGCTAGGACAAGATACTGCCATATTGCCATGAAGATTTAGACTACATGAGGAATAGACACATCCATTTAGCAGATAAAGGACTACTTTCTCTAGGGATCCATAATAAAACTTCCAGCAAGGCAGATAATACAGCAGTTGTCACAAAAATGGAAAGAATGCTCTGTGCACATAATTAGCAGACAAATCTATGTTTTCCTGTATTGTTAAAGTGAAATGAAACAAAATGACCCTACATATGTGGTTATAGATTTTCTCGCATGGCACGTACTCCCAGACAAGGTATGAATAAGAACATTATTAGCCCTTATTATACAGTTTTGTCATTTGCAATGGCTCTTTGCACAAGGAATGTAGTCCCCCAGTGCTGTGCCAAATGGGTACCTCTTACTTTTTGTATGTATTAAAGGGCCGATAACACCAGAAAAATAACATTTCCATTTGGATTGCCATGGCAGTTTTTCGTATTCAGTAAAAATGTCATCTTAAAAGTTGGACACTTTAATTTTGTTACTGCTTCTAGTTATTCTTCCCATTACTGGTTGAAGCCATCATTTATAAACTGGGCTGTCTGAGGAACTTTATGTATATAATAATATGTATTATATTATGTTCCCTAAAAAAACAATAGAGAGAGTTGGGTTACGTAACAGATAAAAAAAAAAATGGGTTTCAAACATGAAAGTGAAAAAGCCAACTCAAAGTAATAATTTCAAAGACAACATTTTATGATTAGGGAATAACTGCTATTCTCAACCAAATCAGGATTTTGTTTTCTGCTGTTATTTCCCCTTTAAATAGAATATAGTGTGTACTGCTTATTGTACATGGAGGTAGGCATCTGTATAGGTAGGTAGGTAGACATCTGTATATGTTAGGGGTATCTGAGTGTTAGTTTTCTACAGTGCTGGTATTAATAAAATTACAAGGAAGGTAAATATATATATATATATATATTATACTACACAAACTAAGCTATTTTGTTTACATTGATTTCAACAATGATCTTTGTTTAAAGATTTTCAATAACTGCCATTACTTTGGAAATTAAAAACATGTGTTGAAGCAGAATTTCACACAAGTTGATGAAACAAATGCACTTCCAGTTATCAGATGGAATTTCCATTCGTTAAATAGCAATGTGAGCCAAAGAAAGCTTCCTTTAATAAGAGAGCAAAGGACAGATGCATTATACTCATTGTGAAAAAGGTGTGGCAAAAACAATTAAAAAAAAAACAAAAAACAGAACGTCTAAGCGTATTTGCTTGTTTCCCAATAGAAATACTGAAGGGTAAAAAAAGCTGTAGTACTGTTTATTTTGTTTGCATGTTGTTTTTCTATACGTTTTTTTTTTTTTTTTTTTTTTTACAATTTTTTTCTGTTTGTTTTAGCAGTGACTGAAGACTTCTGGATACATAATGAAGCTGTATCACGGAATTTAGAAAACAGAGCCTACAAACTAGTTTTATCAAAGGTATTGTGACCACAAAAGCCACGTTTAAGCAGTCATTGCAAAGAAATGGTTTAATACTGTAGTACCGGTACTTTTTTTTTTCTGTTTCATAAATGGACACCACATTTTTACAAAACAAAATCACAAATAAAACTTCTTCAACTTAAATTATTGCTTGTTTACACAGAAGCTATTTTTTTTTTTTCTTAAAATGTACCATAAAAAATATTTCCACCCTGTTATTGCAAAGAAAATAAATACAATGAAAAGGTCTGAAACTGGCTGGAGAAGTTGGTATCTGACTGCTTTCTATTAAATAAAGTAAAATACATGAATATAAAGACACACAGTGTAACACAGGGTGCCATAAATCTTAGTAGCACATTGGGTAGACTTCCCATGCCATCACCAACAGAAACCTGCAGTCCCAGAGCTCACACTACCTTAAAAAGGACCAGACAGCATTAACAGAATGAAAGAGAACTTGCTCTTCTCTATATCTCAAAAACAAAAGCTTCAATCGCTAATTTGGATGATTTTCACATTCAGAAATATGTAACACACAGAAAAGCATTTGGATTCCAGCACAAAGAGAGCAGTCCTGGAATTTGGACAAGACTTTCAAAGTAATTAACTACCAACTGCCTGCAATCCCTGGCTAATACAACACATGATCTCTTAAACTCAAGTCACACAAATTGTTCCACACTGATCCTAGCATTCTATCAGATAAAAGCAGCTTCTGCCCTTTAGAATGCAACATTTTTGATGCAAGCAGCTCTGGCACATTTTTGTATTGTATTATACTGGCTTCTGCTTTCCTCAACAGGAATGGGCAACACAGGGCCCTCTAGCTGTTGTAGATTAAGCTCGGCGGTCTAACTACAACAGAATGGGCTGGGTGAAAAAATTGGAACTCTGCTTCCATCTCATAAATAAAACCCCAGACACCTAAAAGTTGTGGCCGTGATTGGTGGAAATACAGGCCTGGTTGTAAACTCTGCAACTGGCATAGGTCCACCCCTGCGTAAGATACTGGGAGTTGTAGTTTAACACCAGCTGGAGGGTAAGAAATTGTCTCTGTCCTGTTTTACACAGCCAAATAAAAATTAGATATTACTTATAGAAGGAAGGAAAAAACCCAACAAAAGAAACATGGTGGCAACAGTATTTACTGGTCTGACTACCCGTGGGATTTACATTCAGAAGCCAGTGTCAACAACTCAAGAGAAATACTCAAAAAGAAATTTAAAGAGCATAGTCTTCCTTAAATACATTAAATACATTCAGATTGAGAGAGTTCAGTTAAATTTGCCTGTCCGTATTGACGTTGCAGAAGGTATCTAAGTTGCACTAAGGTGAATGCAGTGAACAGACCGTCTGTCTGTCTGGTCTTGAACCGCCAGATGAGGGAGATGTTCCTCAGACATCTGCTTCAGCTCAAAATGAGGAAGCAGATCAGGCTTGCAGTGCTTCCAATAGCGGTTTGTGCAGAGCACACTGGTTGCCAGGGCAGTCTCTAATAACACTACAATGTAGATGGAGCTCTTCAAAGCGGAGAACATTTCCAGCTGGTTAACACGATCAGCAGAAACAACACCTTGTAGTTTTTCTGGTCAGCAATATTTCTGTTATAGAAAAAGGCAAGGATTAGTTTACTTCCTTCTATAAAATAAAACTAATAACCCCCCCTCCTAACAATAACCACATTATTTGCAAAATAAAGGAAGTCATTTTGCCCTTCTTGTGTTTTTCATAGTCCTTATGCATTTTTTTATTTTGTCATAGAAATCAAATGATTTTAAGCAGCCTGCCAGTTTTTAAAGTGGCCTAAAATGAAATTTACGCAATTTTACTATGTTGCCAAAGTTGATCTTCATTTATACTTGAAATCAAAGACTTTGTGGTCCAGGATTCAGCATCCTTAATCCCACAAGAAAAGCACAATATATGCTAAGGCTAGCTTAATATACTGGCTGGCTGGTATATAGCATTAAAGTGTACCCGTTTGCTCAGGATTATTACAGTTTTATAAAGTATGTGACTTTATAATGTAAATCAAGTAATTAGGAACAAAAAAAAGTTTGCATATTGAAAATACACTTACTTGAATCTTGTCCCAATTTGAAAGCATGGAAGCTGACATTTTCTGCCTAACCTGCCACTCAAACACTACAGGAACACCCCCTAACAAGCAGGCTCTCCTCCCCTGTCTCCAAATCTCACGTGCACTAGCATTATCAAGTTACACAGCATCATCCACTACACTGTGCACAATCCCTCACTCTGTGCATCTCCCAACACTGTGCATCCCCCCACTTTTTTTTGACTGAGCAGGTTCAAAGCATATGTGCTTTGAGTCTCCCCAGCCAGTAACGCTGACAGCTTCCCATGTAAC
>WMED01027268.1:0-10660 GCA_019650415.1 Pipa parva | reverse complement strand
CCAGCCAGACAGTGATATGTAGGATTCTGAGTGCTGTCCAATGAAACCGACTGGGCCCAGTCAGATAGTGATATGTAGGATTCTGAGTGCTGTCCAATGAAACTGACTGGGCCCTGCCAGATAGTGATATTTATGTAACACCTTATGGTGAGTGAGAGGGATATTGATGGCAGCCCTGAATACAGGCTCACTCTAGTGGTAGTACAAATGCTACAATGTAAGAGGAAATAATTGCATTACTTTGTAGTGCATGAAACACGAGAGAGAGGATGGAATAATGCATAGACTGGTGGGAGTTAAATCACAATCTTACATGTGGATACAGACAATCCGGTCACCAGTAAACCAAGTAACAGTCCAATAAACATCCAAGGAAAGTCAATATTAAACACTGAGCACAAAGGTTTACAATTAACCTTTAATCATCACAGCGTGGATGATCAGCACAAATATTTCATTCCTCCCTACAGTACATGGTCCTGGTAATGTTAAGAGAATGTCAGGAGCACTGCTAGGGGACCCAGAGCTGAAAGAAAATCACATCTGTACAAATGCTATCTGTTCCCCATTGTAAGTTTCCCTTTATCGTACAGCTTTTCCACTAGTTCACTGGTATGGAGAGACCGCTGGTTTGTGCTGTGACTCTGGGTTATCTGACCACGCTGAAGTTCTTTCATTCCCATAGATTCATTAACGTTAATATGCCATCATATCCTATGATGGTCTGAGCACTGCAGAATAGCAGCATTCCTTACTATATCCACCTGTCTAGAAATCTAGTAATAAGGTTTTCCTGTGTTGCCATTCACTGCACATCTATTTGTGAGAAACAATGAATAATAAAGATTACTGACATCCTATCAGCTAAACACAGAGCACCAAGTTAACAGTATTTCGTAGAGTGCTTAAACAGCAGAAATGTAAAGTGACAGCACTTCGATGACCAGGATCTGCAGTCAATTTCCAATGATATTCCAGTGTGCTAACCAGAGTGCACGGATACTCTGCCTCCTCTCCTTAACCACATCAAAATGAATTCAAGGGATCTTACCGTATAAAGTTCTGCGGTACTCCTCTCATCAGTTTTCTGGGAAGGGCTGAGAGATCGCGATAGGACTTTACTTTTACTACGTGCAAGTCTGTTCCTGAAAGAAAGAACAGCAATTGTCAGTGTGGTTCCCAAGTAAGTGTTCTCTCAGGCGTCATTAATATTACAGTCATGGGCGAGATGTGCAAACATGGTAAAACATGCCTCGTTTCATGGAACATACCAGTAGATACATCACAGATAAATTCTAAGTTCCTGGGGGAGTTAGGTTCCTGCTGACTGCTCCATTTTAAATTTGTAAACAGACCAGGGACTTGGTTTTAGCTCCATTATCCCTCTATGCAAATAAATATTTTAATAAAGGCCGCACAGGCAATAAACAGTCTATAGATAGATAAAGATAAAGAAAAGAAGATTTTCAAACATGCTTGATCCATTTGAAGAACCTGCTTCCTCAGCAAATGTGATGGTATGTATGTATAGTATGTATGTATAATTTTATTTATAAAGCGCCACAAATTTATGCAGCACTGTACAATTCAGCAATACAAATATATGACAGACATGGGAAAAGTGCATTACACAATACAAGTGAGTAACTTACAAGCATAAAATCACTTTAAATGCCAGGTTGTTAATGACACAAGAGGATGGAGGTCCTTGCCCCATAGAGCTTACAATCTAAGTAGTCTAACAAGGCAACCAACCATATCTTACAGATATGGCTAACTTTTATCTAAAATGGCAAGAGTGAACGGGACTTATAGCCATGGGTTTGCAGACTGCGGTACAGATAAGAATTTCTAATATCAATTTAATCCCAGACATGTAGGAGAGAAGCAGGTCATGGTGTGGCTACTACCAGTAAGAACTGCAAATCCAAATAGTGGGTACAGATGTAAAGTCAGACTCATGAAGTCTTTGTGAAATAACTGTGAGAACATATCAACAAGGGCAATTGCTCACTGAGTAACCCATTGCAAATAACGAGCAAGCATTTACTGGTACAAAGGAGCTAGACTGATTGGTTGCCGAGGCTTTTCATAACTCAGAAAATATTGCTCCTGTTGATACATTTCCTTGAATGTATACTTTCAGTAAAACAGATCAGCACTGAAAAAATTATTTTATAACAAAAGAAGGTGAAGAACTTTCAGAAATTAGCCTATAGAAATATTAGCATTTTGCCACACAGGTTTAACCACGTGTAAATCCATGAAAAAACTATGTAGCTTTGCCGTAAAAGATAGATAATGCTGGCACAGGGGATGGTGCTATAAACAACATTACTAAGGGTCTGAAAATCCATGTTAGGTCTAACATGCAGCAAGTTTTAGCACCAGTTAAACACATTCCCTCTCCATGTTCAAAACCAAATTGAAGTCCTATCTTTTGGAGCACTAGCACTGATTCTTATCATAGATTTTATATATATATTTTATTTTATCTTTATTTATTCATGTTTAATACCTGTATTTATTGATCTATTTATTTGTATTTATTGACCTATGTCTCAACACATTCTACAGCTCTTTATTGTCCTTTTATCTGTGTATGTTTGTCTTCCTCCCAATTAGATTGTAAGCTCTACAGTGCAGGGACTTCCAACCTCTTGTGTCAACTGCAACATAGCACTTAAAGTGATGTATCCTTGTGATCTTTTACTTGTATTGTTTAATGCACTTTTTCCATGTCTCTATTGTATTTGTATTGCTGAATTGTACAGCGCTGAATAAATTTGTGGCGCCTTATAAATAAAATTATACTGTACATACATACATGGGGGCACTGTTTGCTTGAAGTTAATGGACAATGCATTTGATCTTTTCAGATGAAGCCATATAGTTGATCCACACTCACTTAATACAAATAAAACTTTATCTCTCAGGGGTGGTAACAGGGGAGGGAGATTTGAGGAGCACTTCATGTAACAACCTCTGCATTGTAACGAATCACTCCCCCTGCAGAACCAGCTATAGAACAGTGGAAGGAATTTACTGTTTCTATGGCCAGCATGGTTCATTTAACATGCCTTTTTGCCCATTTCACTACTTTCTGCTTCTGGACACAGCCTTCCCCACATACAACTGAGGGGTAGGATTTGTACAGGAGCAGGACTGCGAATCTCGTCCTGATGGTGAGAACACTGAAAGAGCATGTGTGCCATCTTCTGGAGAAAAGGAAGTAAAGAGTCAGAAAATTGCAACTTCCTTTCCCATGGGAAGTATGTACAAAACCACACAATGTGAACATGTAACCTACACAAATAGTTCAGCTAATAGCAATATGTTGTAAAATTACCAGTCCTTTAAATCTTCATGCCAAAAGTATATTATAGACACTGGAATCTAATCTATTACTAGGCCCATTTATTCAGAATCAGGGTCCCAGTCAATGGCTTGTGTAGAAAACCAGACCCTCAGCAGGACATTATCACAACACTCTGGGAAATATATACCCTTTAGAAAACTATTGTCTGGGGTCTACATTGGGCCTCTCACATCTGCTGTCCAGAGATCTGTGAAAGTTCCCAAACTTCATTAGGAACCACTGGGATATAATCCAACACTATTCATATTTCTCTCCAGAGCTGGAGGTAATTCCTGCCCTTTCTAATGCTGCCATTGTACAATATAAACAGAGACATTTAGTACGTCTCCCAGTGGGAAAAATCCTATGTAGATTCCATGAATCTGTAATGCAGCTACGGGCCAACGACCTTGTTTTCGCCATTTTGTATGTACAATTTTATTTATAAATCACCACAAATTTACACAGCACTATAAAATTCAGCAATATAAATATAATACAGACATGGGAAAAGAGTGCATTGTACAATACAAGGATAATATCGCAAAGATACGTCCCTTTAAGTGCCAGGTTGTAACTGACACAAGAGGTTGGAGGTCCCTGCCCCATAGAGCCTACAATCTAAATGGAAGGAATACTTACAAACACAGATAGAGGGCAATAAGAGATTTAACAATGTACTGAAGCACTGGTGAATAAATACAAAATTATATACATATTAGGGATATGCGAGATATATCGTCTAAGATAATATCGTAATCGGCGCATTATCGACATGCAAGCTGTCATTATCGGACGGCTCCACGCCTTTACAATAGGCTGCTGCAGAGATTTCCAGGAGGCGGGCTATCAGAGTGGCCGCACTTTTAACGAGCTCTGTAACAAAGTTGAGACCCAACTATACACATACATTAATAGAGACCACGTGTCAGGCCTAACAGCCACCAACACACACAGCACCAAGCAAAAACGCCAGAAGCAGACACACCCAGGATTAACCCAAACACAGCTAATCCAATTTTTTCACTACATTGAAATACAAGACAACACATTTTTAAATAATGCAAAATATCGTTTATTATCGTCATCCACGAAATTACAGAAAATATCGAGATATCATTTTTCAGCAATATCGCACACCCCTAATACATATACATAAAAATCAGTGGTTAGGACTTCAGATTGGTTTTAAAAGTGCAGAGCGAATGTTCCTGGTGAAGATAAAGGTGTATAGAATTCCAGATGTGGAAGGCAGAGAGAAAAAAAAAAAGGGTTTAAGACAAGAAAGGGTGTGTGGCATGCAAAGCTGGTTGCTTTGAGAGGAGCACAGTTGACA
The DNA here is from genome assembly GCA_019650415.1 of Pipa parva. Classification (NCBI taxonomy): domain Eukaryota; kingdom Metazoa; phylum Chordata; class Amphibia; order Anura; family Pipidae; genus Pipa; species Pipa parva. The sequence goes on along the minus strand of WMED01027268.1, from coordinate 5,966 downwards.
TTGAGGAATGTACGGGCATACAAGTGAGGAAATGTAGTGTGGGGCAACCTAGTGAAGTGCCTTAAATGTCAACTGTAAATGATTCATTTGCTTACAGGAAGCCAAGGAACAGAGAGAGATTGGGAGAAAGTCTGTCCCTTCCGGGGAGAGAATGCTGGCAGCAGAATTTAGAATAGACTGGAGTGGGGAAAGGTGGAAAGCTGGAAGGTCAGATAGAAGAACATTACAGTAGTCCAAGCAGGATAGGACAAAAGCATGTATGAGGGTGTTATAGCAGTAAATTGCAATAAATTGCACCTGTACCTCTTCACCTATGGTCCAATAAAGAAAGGGTTTTATACCAGAATCTGCAAAACATATGTGCATATTCTTCTAATATTGTTTGAACATTTAAAAAGTCAAACCAATCATGTAGAAGTAAAGAGAAAGGAAGCAATGTAAAGGAACCTACGCTGTAAAGATATGGGGGGATTATATAAGCATATGGCATAGTAAAGAATGAATAGAGTCGTATTCAGGGTTGGACTGGCCCACCAGAGTACAAGATGATCCTCTGGTGGGACGCAGTATTAGGCGGCCCAGGTCTGGTGCTTTTAACATTTGCAGTTCCCTAATTACCTTTAATTACACTAACACTTGGGCAATTGGCTCTTTTGTAATGTCCTGCAAAACTGATAATTTATTATGATAGTTCTGGTGTATATTTCAACTATACCTAGTAGCCTGTGGGTCCTTGTAATCAGATTCTCTAGTAAGGCCCAAAATGCCAGTCGGACACTGGTTATGTTCATCCTATGATGTTGTTACCAGGCCTTGCTTTCACCGCTGTGCGATATTGCTAACATTGCTCAGCATGTCATGCCCATTGCACTGAATCTAGTGGGACCAGATTGACGCCAGAAGTCTCTGTGGGGCTAGATCGACGCTACCAGTCCCTGTGGGGCTATATTGATGCCAACAGTCTTTGTGGTGCCAGATCAATGCCAGTAGGCAGGTATGAATTTAAGTAAAGGGACATTTCTATACAAGGACAGTGTGAACTATTGAGTAAATGAGCCCTTAAGGTTTTAGTCTTCTCTGGAGAAATGTGGGTCTGCATGCTATTAAGCGCTAAAGTTTGTTCAGTAAGGATATCTAGCCTATACTGCCACCCAGTGGCAAACTGCTCACAAGCAGCATATTGTTCTCTGATATTGTTAATTTAGCAATTCCAAGGAGCATATCATTTTACTGCTTTGTACATGGATTTGCCTTAGGGTATACATTTGCTGCCTGGTACCTGCAGAGGAATCAGCTTGTGTCACACTATTCATTTAATTTGTTTTTTTTTATGGCAGAGGACAGTTCATTTTCAGTAGCAGAGACCAACTTCATTTAGATGTACATTAAATAAAGGAACAGACCAGTCTGCTCCAGACAGCTTTGTTCTGTATGAATTACCTGGACTTAGTAGAGAGCCTGGGGAAGGAGCACCTGGGTAAAATGTAAATGACAGGTGGAGTATTACCATACTAATATACCCTGTAACACTTATCGCTTTACTTCTTTCTCACTTTGCTAAAGGTACGCTGGGATTACAGATATAGACAATGCTTGCGTTTTTACCTATATACAGTATAGTCTACTTACAAATATTTATTATCACTTATTTTTTATTTGTTTTTCAATATCAGAATACATATTAGATTCAAAGACAAATATTCAAAATAACAATACATCATTGAACAAGTTATAGGTTTGCATAAAATAAAGTTACACATGTATCTTTTTGTGTGTTACACTTCACATATCTGTGGTGGCATCTGGGTATTTTACTACTGAGTTTCATGCATCGCAGGGGACTACCATTCTTCAGCTTTAAGAAAATAAGTACTGTTCCCATGGTTTATGATATATGTTTGGTTGTGTTTATCCACTTTATTAACTATGAAATTACCTATGTATTCCATACTCTTGATATTATTGATAGACTCCATTAGATCTGTTTTTGAAGGGATAATACTTACAACAATTTATATGTACCTATCCCCCTTCCAGACCCCAGAGGGTCCCAGAAAAGCTTCCAAAATATCTATCAAATGTTTATGATAACCACGCAATGGTTTAAGAAAAGATAATATTTAACAGATAAATACAGATAGATAACTTAAGACTATCCAGACATAGACAGGTGACCAAAGTGATCTATATAGTCCTACAGAGCACAGCACTGTGAACACAGATAGACTCAAAAACAGAGAGACGATAGGCACTGTGTGCATTATATACACTAAACAGTTATGGCCATTGGACTGAGATAGGGCATGACAAGTCACAATAAACAAAGTAATTTCTGTAAGTGAAGCAAGGCCAGCAAAGAGCCAAGCACTGCTAAGCATTCAGCGTACAGCTCAGAATACAACCAATAGCTTCTCCAGTCTCACTGGGAGCTTTCAAACGTAAAGTACTTCCTTCAGTCTGGTCATCCTGTGTGTCCCCCAGAACCAAATGATACACTGACCGGGACAGCTCTCAGAGTAAGTAGGCAAATTACAGGCAAAGCAACACAAAAAGACTAAGGGCACTGAACTAGTTCCTCTGTCGGAAATGGGTGTAAATGTCTCATTGAACTTTTATATCCCTCTCAGCTGGCAGATAATGTGAACAATATTGGAAACAGGCTGTAAAGGCACATTATAAACATGGACCAACAGCAAATGTACATACGGCATAGCAAATACAGCTCAGTTGCTGCTGAACTACAATGAGCTAGTCTCAGTATACTCAGCTGCACACAGACAGGTCTAGAAATACAAGAAATATTACCCGATAATCACAAACAAGTATAGTTTAACTTTTAAAAGCATTCATTTCCACATCCCCAAAATCAGATATAGCAAATTCAATCCCCAGCAGCTAAGGACTACAGTTTTCAGAAAGCTTGCAAAGAATTCTGGGATCAGCTGCATATTTGCCAGTTAATGAATGCAACTAGCACAGCGGGATCAGGGAATTATAAACAACAATAAGTATTATCAATCACAGATAACATATGACTTATGTGTAAGAGCACAAAAATAAAATGTAATGTTAACACAAGCTTGGTTAGAGAAGCAATTAGGGCCAAGAGTACACTGGGTGTGCTTACAAACTCATAAAAACATACTGCGAAGGGGGAGAAATGTAAAATGGATTTTACGCAGTGATCAAAAACCAAACACAGAAGGGAAAAATTCTTCTCACATCAAAGGGACTTTTCAGAGTGGCTGTTCAATTTATGAGACAGTGATAAACTTCACTTCCAAGCACTAATAAATGATTCACTCCAAAGCATACATGTGTCACATATTATAAACTGCTTCATGTTCCATGGGAATAGTAACAGCCGATTCACACAGAGCTTTTCTACTGATCCCTTCCAAGTGAAGGACAGGGTTAAAGAGCCATTATTATCTGCCTGTTTGTTAGTATGAGTAAAATGAGTCTCATGGCATCAGTTTAACAAAACCCTCAAAGGAACACTGTCTCCAATGACCCAATCATCATATAGGCCTGGCTGCTTTCCTTATAGGCCCCTGGTATAATAACAACACAGTATAATAAATAAATGCAGAGAAACGCATGCTATTTAACTGCTTCCAGTCTGTACTGGATGGTATAGTCACAGACTGAATTTAGCGCATTACATCTACATAGAACCAACTCATCAAACTAAACAGACTCCAGCAACAGTGCCTCACTACACCCCAACCAGACGTACAGACTGCGGCAACAGCACCTCACTACACCCAAATGGATTCTGCAAGCACAAAGGGGCCATACTGCTTTAACATGGAATCTGTCTTAGAGTAATTTTGATTGTAAGCTGTAGATGTTGCAGCCTTCTTTAATCTGTTGGACTGTCTGGAGCACACCAGGAATATGCATGAGGCCAGGACGACATTATCATATGTAATTGTAGCTACAGGTAAAGATAGAGTCACACTAAGGTTTTTAATCCTGGTGACCATTTCTGAGGAGAATCTAGCTGTAAAAATTATCATAAAACACTGGTTATGGCCAGACTTGTGTGACATGCTGCAATTAATCTATAAATGTCGGCAGCATTTTACTATGTTAAAGGCAGCAGATCCCTGAAAAGTCACTGAAATTTTCCATGTCAAGTCACCAGATGTAATAATGCTCCAGCTTTATCTCTCTGCTGGTGGGGGTTTGTTTACATAATGTACATGTTTTATCATACATACATTATATACATAAAAGAGATAAAAGATGGCTGCATCCAGCAAAACCAAAGAGGAAGTATGCAAATCAGGAATTACATTTCAAAGATAACACATTTACCAGAAAAATCAATGGGTAACTGCCATGCCAGTCAAAATATTAATTTCTTATGTAATTGGAGAAAGGATGAGAAAAAAAAGTACCTTCCAGGATGCACTGGCTGTAATGCTCGGATACATATTAACATACCTCTAGCAACACTTTGCCAATAAACCTTCCACCAATGATAAAATAAAGAACCCTTACCTCAAAGGAGAAGCATCACATTCAATTTTATTCTTTAAGGAAAAATCCAAAGACTCATTTATGCCCTGTTCCTGAGTATCCAGTTCTCCTTTAACCCAGTCAGGCAATCCATCGGGACCAACGCTCAGGGACTTGCTTGTGTTTGGCTCATCAAGATAGATGGACTATTAAAGAAAGACATTTTGCTCAGACAGAAATCTTACAGAGAGAAAAACTAACTCAACCTCTGCATGATTTGCAGAGCTGCTTTCCCAACAGTGAAAACAAGGAAAATGTTTGGAACTGATAGGCTCCCTGTCCATTACATTGTATTTTATTTTTTGTAATGTTAGAAATAAATTGTAGAAAGTCAGCATATGGTGTTCTGGGGTGAAAGGGAAATTGAATGGATACAGAAAATATTTTTGATTTAATGGCAGAACAGAGCAAAAGCCTTACTACTACCAATACACTATCAATAAAATGCTTGTTGTTATTTTGGGTACCAAATAACATTTAGGGGGTTATTCACTAAGGTGTGAATTCAACTGTCGAATTTGCAAACAGCGGATTTCCATAGCAAATCAGCTACAATTTTGCCATTGTAAAGTTGCAACAATTTTTTAATGTTAAGATTGTGACAATTTTCCCATTAATAAAGTCGCAACTGTGACAATATTCTCATTACAAAGATGTGACTGACAGCAGCAGCCTATTGTGACTGTCTTTATCTGGCGAATTCGCACCTATACGCAACAATACGGACTTTAATGAATAACTCCCTTTAGTCATGTCAAACCTGTCCTATGGTAAAAACTGCAGTGTAAAGGTGTGACACAAATAGGATTGATCAGAAGATAAGGTGATTTATGGCAATGAAACAGTGGCTTAGTACAAACAATGTAACACTCTTCTATAACTAGGGAAACTCCTGTTACAAAAAGTTCATTCCACAAGCATTCTGCATTGTTTCTATAACAACAATATAAAAAATATCCACAAAATGCAGACTAATATGAATTTAACAATTTAAGAAAAATCCAAATTTTTACCACTAAAACACCTGTACAGGGATCAATAACCCAGGCCTCTTTTACAGCTGCTATAATCCATATTAAAGCACCGAGACTTCTTTTAAAGTGCAAGTTTACTGTATTATTACTTAAATAAGATCTATTATTTAATTTGTGTTTGTCAGTACATCTTCTACCATCACAGAGCAGGCTACAGAGTAGCCACTGTAATTTTTAAATAATACTAAAATGACGCACTAGAGCAGGGGTCCCCAAACTATGGCCCGCGGGCCGGATGCGGCCCCCTGAGGCCATTTACCTGGCCCCCATTGCCGGGCCAGCACTACCTGTAGAGGCAGCTGCAGGAGGGGGGCGCAAACATGGTGCTTGTCCCCCTCCTTTTACCTACTGCTACCTCCTGCTCGGCCTGGCCCTGTTACAGTGCTTCTCTCTTCCTCCCTCCCC
>WMED01027267.1:0-10660 GCA_019650415.1 Pipa parva | reverse complement strand
AAAAAAGGTTAAATTCAAGCTGGGGGAGGGGAGTTAGGTTATTGGATATGACATACACACTCAACCAATTAGTTATAGGAAAAACACATTCATATATCAAATATAATAAGTGTGTATTTAAGGAGGTAACAGTCCTGTGCCACAGGGTTATTCACAACATTTTTCTAACAGTAGAATTGTTAGTTTAGGGTAAGGACAGATGGGAAACACCTGTTAGGGAAAGTATTGCTGTTAATTAGTTGACTTCTGTATTATATTCTCTATACACAGTAAATGTTAGCATGGAAACATGATTTGAGGTGGCAAAGTTATTAAAGGATGAAAAAACATAGTAAACCATCACAATATACTTTTATATAATGTCAAGGTTGACAATATAATAATAAGTTGACTATAATTAAAGTAAGGAACGTCACCATGTTTTGCAAAGAATCATTAAAAGTCATATTAAAGATTATGATTATAATCAACATTACTGAGGTGAAAATGGAATTTTAATTTACTATGAGCAGGGTACTGGTTGAAAACTTAGATTTGTAGAACTAAAAGAATATTTGATGTGTAATGGCCCTCCTGTTAGAAAACTAAAACATTACAACTGCAGTGTGAGTTAATCATTTTAAAGGGAAAAGGGAATGGCTTCACTGGGATAGGGTGAGAAGCACATTTTTCCTAGTTTCATCCCTTGGGGGGAAAAAGGATTTAAAGCCACAGTAAAGCGTTCCTACATAGACAACAGCAATAAAGAGAAACGCTAATCAATTCAAAGGGATAATTTAATTCAAGATATACTCTTACTTTGACAGATACCTAATAACCCCCCCTAAAATAGCCAATAAGGCGGCAGAAACTCTGGTATACCCTTCTGATGGCTCCAGCAAACATCTACCCTTGAAAAAGCATCCGATGCAACTTGAGCAACCTTCTGATAAAGACATTTTACTACAAATACCAAAAAAATGTGAAAAAGACATTAACAATTTTAACCAGGGATGAAATATTGTTACCTCAAAATAAAAAAAAACAATAAGTAAATACAGACTAAGCACAACCATGCAAAACATACTGTAAAATACACAAGACCCACTGACTATACATAGAAACAGTAAAAAAAAAACCCAAGGTAGACTGAAGTATCTGCTCTAAAAACATACTGTATGGAAGATTTGGAGAATAGAGGTAGACATCAACTTGAAAGGCATAACCAAATAAATATCTAGCTGTGCCCTATTAGATAAAGCTATTTCTCAGTTTAATACCATACTTAACAGACCATATTCAGCCTAAATTAAGATTGACTGCATCCATAGACTGAGCGCATTTAGAGCAGACAAAATTAGGGAATTTTTATGCTGCCTACATGACTATGGCTTTAAATTGGAAATATTGCTTCAGGCACGAACTGTCTCTAAATAAATTATTGCTGATATAGAGATTACTTTATTCGAAGATGTAGCACTATCACCCAGAAACACCCGCTTAGTATTTCTTTTTTACAAGCTTTGAGCCTACAATAACAAGTACAAATTAATAGATTATTTATAACAAGAAAAAAAAAGGATTTAATCAAGGAAGTTCTGAAATTAGACACTTTTTGCAAAACTGTCCACGTTTATAAACCTAATCTTACCTAAAGGGGCTGATTTCTGCTGTTATTCATGGTTAGAGCTTGTATTACCTGACCAACTTCCTCCTAACAAACAGGGAGTTTACAAAGCAATGCAGACCTCCACAACTTGCTTGGACGACTACACATATAAGAGAACTAAAGCCAAAAAACAAAATAACATATTATACAACTTAAACGGCACTAGATGAGAAAATTAATTTTGCTTCAAAAAAAGACACTTATTCTAAGTGGCTTCCACTGTCTATTATTGTATCTACCTTTAGCATTTCCTCACCTGAAAACATCTAATGGATCATTTTGCTCTTATAAAAAAAATATATATTTCCTTTTCTGCTGACTACAGAGTACATTTTTGAGCCCATGGCTTATGCAGGATATTGAGATATTACTTTGATTGTAAGATGTTATTTTAAAATGCTACAAATACAAAAGACTGTGTTATTATGTTTTACTGCCGCCTAGATGCATTTTTGTAGAAGGGGTAAAGTTTAAAAAAAAGTCAAATGGAATATTTCAATTGAATCAGGTCATTGTGACAAAAGTTATTGATGTACCTTAGTGAAATTGGTCTTCTCCATCCAGCCAGCTTTGAACCATATGTCACCAGGATCCTGTTATGCTCCACAGGCACTGAGGTTCATTTGAGAGACCGTTCATTCATGATTACTATTTTAATTTCATGCCACTGCATCACAGGAATGATATGCGGTAAGGACTGGAGAAGCTTAACAATAAGATGCACTACATTGCCTGGAAAAATGAGCTTTAAATAATGGAGCTTATGTTTCCACTTCTTTTCTTTATGAACCTTAAAAAAATGTTTTCAAAACCACACTAAATTTTAAAACACGTTTAATTAGAAGCCAGGTGTTTCAACTTAGAACTTCATTTGAACATGCAGAACTGCCGCTATTTCTTCTGTAACTGGTTGAAGATGTTGAGTGACTTGCTCAGAAAAATATGGTGGCCAACAGTACAAAAATCAATAAACCAAGTGGACAGTTTTTGGATATGCAGAGAGTTTTGAGATGGGACCAAAAATACTGGAAAAGGGGAGGAGTTTACCTTTATGTTAAGTCTTACCTAATGCCCATATTAAGGGAATATACGTATGTAGGGAAATACAGTAAAATCACGATCTAGCAGGGATCTGATTGGAGGAGCTATAATGTCATTCATTATTTAGCCCCACCCACCCGACTTGGAAAAGAAAAGTCAGGCTGACAGGGAAGATGACAGAGAGAAAGACTGTATAATGGTAGATTTTTTAAAACACAAATATATTTACAAAAAACAATTATTTCATTATTAGAACCTAAATTAATATTAGAGTTTTGAGGTGACAGGTACATTTTAAAATTCAGTTCTCCATTGAGTACAAGGAAGCAGTTCAATTTCCCTTTCAATCCATTTCACCGCTGTTTACTGCATTTTCGCTGTTATTTTGTGTTCACTAAATTTTCACTGTTATTTTGTGTTCACTAAATTTTCACTGTTATTTTGTGTTCACTAAATTTTCACTGTTATTTTGTGTTCACTAAATTTTCACTGTTATTTTGTGTTCACTGAATTTTTGCTGTTATTTTGTGTTCACTGTATTTTTGCTGTTATTTTGTGTTCACTGTATTTTTTATTTCATCCAATTTCTATAGGAATGAATAAAATTTAACAAGTATTGAAAAAGGTCTATGTCAATACATTTTGATGTGTTAAAACTGCTACACTTTACATTGCTTTCAATGGAGCTCCTTTTTCTCTTTGATCATTACTGATATCGCTGATCATTATTACGGGACTTAGAACAATATGCTGAACCATCTCGACAAGGAAAATAGGGTTTTTGCACATTCAACCTGGAAAACAATTTTCAGCAATCAAAATAGTCATAAAGGTCTTAATAATTGTTGCTATTGATGATAATGATATTTTCCCTTATTTAGCACTAATTCAATATAATTTGTATTTGACTTTGATAAATACCCCTATGTATTAAAGCTTACCATACTATGATGTGTGCTTTTTTTTGACAAATAGTTTGTATTCTATATTGGAATCTTTGTTAGGAAAAGTGCACAGACTAAGTGAATACAGAAAAATTGACTGTGGATTTTAAATTGAATCAAACAAAGAATTTATAAATTTTTTTCCAGAAAGCAGCTAATTTTATAAAAAGTAAAAACTAAAGTTTGAAAAAATCTTTTAGAATCACTTAGATTGTAAGCTCTACAGGGCAGGGACCTCGTGTGTCAACCACAACCTAGCACTTAAAACGAAGTATCCTTGTGATATTTTACTTGTATTGTTTAATGCACTTTTCCCACGTCTGTATTGTACTTGTATTGCTGAATTGTACAGCGCTGCGTAAATTTGTGGCGCTTTATAAATAAAATTATACATACATACATACATAGTGTAATAGTGCTTCCATATAGTTTATAAGTAGAAAATCATGTGTAGCGGTATAGTTAATAACCTGTGAAAAACCCTTGCAATAGTGATATTTTATTCATACACCAGGCTAGAAATTGATCACAGGGGAGTAGGCCTGCTTACTTATTCGGGTAGGAATTCAAAACAGTTGATAATGATGTTGTGCACTTAAGTTACTAAGAAAGACAGGGTGCCAGTGGTTCTTACTTTATACCAGACACACACATTTATTGATCAAAGTAAAGGCAAAATAAAGAATAGTATTTTCAGCATCCATTGTAACTAGATCTTCATATAGAGCATATAGAGATGGAAAATATATAGTTGCATAATTTCCCCCAGAAGAACAAATGTATATCAGCATGTGAGTCCAAAGGGGGATATGGCAGCTCTCATTATTGGAAGGACCTTTCAGTGTTGTCTTCTTCTTTATGGCTAATCCTTAGTTCCCAAGCCTACCACTGTGCATCCCTAATCTGTGTATCTATCCTATTGGCCAGGATACACAAGGCCCCTAGCTCCACTACAATCCTGTTGTAGTATTGGGCTACCCAGAAACACAGCATAGTCTAAATACTCTCACCTTCTGAGGTGAGCTAGAACTGAAGAGCTAATCTGCAATAAATCTCTTTGAAGAATCTTCTCCAGGATCCCCACCAGGAAGGTAGAGCTCCTACTGTTGCAGCACCAGGCAGTCAAAGACAGTTTAAGTTTAATTTTAAGATTTAAATTAAGATAGAGTGGTCGTGTTAGTCCACAGATGCAAAAAATGACTTTTTAATTGGGACTAACATTCATTTTAAATAGACAAGCTTTCAAGAGGTCCATCCACCCTTTATCAAGTCCAAAGCAAGAGTATTGCTTGATATTTGATAAAGAAAGGATGGACCTCTCGAATGCTCATCTATTTAAAATGAATGTTAGTCCAATAAAAAAGGTATCACCAAGTACTGTGACAATTGAATATGGTAATACGTAAATGTTCACCAAGTATAGAAAGTATTTACATATGAGTAAAGTTAAATGCTTTTAAAACTTGTTGTTTGGGAATCAGTAGATTTAAAACATTATTACAGTATTGTCACTTGACTCTAATCCATACCCTCCAACTATCCCTGATTCAGCGGGGCAGTGTTGTTTCTCGAGTCCTGTGACCCGGATCATTTCTTGGGTCTTGCGTGTATGCATGTAACTAGAAATGGACTGATTCTTTGGGTTGTTTTGTTTTGGTTGCCATTCTGAGACACATATTATAATGTCCCACCATGTGTCTATCTAAAAGAAGATACTTCATCTCAAGATGTTCAGAGTTATTCACTTGAAAAATATGTAAAGCTAGTCATTATCACAACCTAGTTAAAAAGGATGTCCCAGAAAATAATGAACATTGCAAACACAGTGTGCTAAATCATCTCATTTTCATATATTCCATTTGCTGCCATTCTGTTGACAAGAACCCTAAAGCCATTTCCATCAGTGTTACTAATAACGAATGTACCTGACTTGACTGTTTGAAAATTGCAAGTGTTAACATTGTATTCAGTGATGCATTAAAGCTTACTAAATCTTTTTGGTGGCAACCAATATCAATCGACTCTTGTGACACCATCACAGTACTGAAGACAGTGTTAAAAGTGGTTACGCTATAGCTGATAATTATCTAATGATGCTAATGGAATTCTTTTCACAGTAATATGCATGTTAGAGGTGACTTTCATGTTGATTCACTCTCCTGACATGGAACTATTTTTGAAGCTGCTATGATGTCACTTAAATATATCATTTTACTTTAGCTCATTCATTCCGGTAAATTTGTCTTGAAAGGACTGCCATTAGGGGTCAGTTTAAAAAGATTGGTGAACACTTCATAATATCATCATCCATGGATATTATATATATTTTTTTAATTTTTTTTTTTTATTGCAGGTGAAAAGTTAATTTCTTCGGCATGTAATTACTTCTTCATCAGTATTTTTTTGTTAAGTGTTACGTTTTTACATTTTTGAAACATCATGTACTAATTAGCTATATATAACTGCAAATATCAGTCTCTCTTAATAATATAGAAATGCATATTTTTAAAACAGGAAAAATATTTGTACAAAAAAATCCTGACCCAACATGTGCGTAGAATAACCACAGTGTTCAGGAAAGCCCTACATATGGAGTGATCATTAAATTACAGAGCATTTATGTGTGTTTGAGCCATATTTATATATCCTATGCATACTTACTCTAGGGAACCATCCTATCTTTAGAGATATTGGGGACTACCATCTAGTACAGTAAATCAAACTGAACAAGGACCATCTTTACTATTCTTTTGGTTAAGGTTCATAAAATTTCCCTATACCACTATCATACTTTCTCTGGGAGTATATACAAATACACGTACAATTTAGTTACAAACATCTGAGACCAAGGGGGTTATTCACTAAAGTCAGAATTGTTGTGTATAGGTGCGAATTCACCAGATAAAGACAGTCTCAATAGACTGCTACTGTTGCAGACACATCTTTATAATGAGAATATTGTTGCAGTTGCGGCTTTATTATGGGAAAATTGTCACAAATTTACAATGGGGGAATTTTAGTGGATTTGCTATGGGAATCCGCTGTTTGCGAATTTGACAGTCGAATTTGCAGCTTGGTGAATAACCCCCCCCCCCCCAACAGGGAAATTCATTAATAGGTGCAATCATTGAGTTCCCGTTCATATACTTCTATATTTTTTCTTTTGTAACATAATCTAACCAAATTTTTTTTTGTGATCCAACTTGTAATCCTGATTTTTCTAATTATTTGGGAAAAAGTCTAAAGACTTCCACAATGGGGGGGTGGGGGGGGGGGGTGGAGGTCTATGTAACAAAGAGGGGAATTATTTTTATTTACCTTAATTTAATAATAAATTAACAGTTGTTAGAAATACACAATTACTGGTACATATCAGTCTGCAGTATAAAATAAAATAAAAATATAGTTTATAGTATGGCATCGTATGACTTTTCTTTATATAGCTTGTCTAAGTATTTACTGTGCTATTCTTAGTATACAATGAAGAACAGAGAGTTACTGTCTGAAACAGTTTACAGTATTTGGTTTATACTTGAGGTGACTTATCCAAGGAACCAAGGAACCTTGACATCCAAATCTACCCAGCCCTTCGTGAGGGAGACATTAATGAACTAACCTTTAGTTGTTCTACATAAAATTCAGCAAATCATATATAAATAAACTGAAAATATTAACCAAAGCATGTCATGTCTATGAAAATAGTTATTTGGGAAGAATAAAAAAGAAAAACAAAAGAGATATTTTGCACGTATTAAGTTTTTTCCTTTATATGTTGTGTTTGTGGATTCCTTGCTAAGAAGGAAGTGGTTTGTAGACTATTTTATTTTATTTATGTGCCTAACCCAATTATAGAAACGATGCAAAATACTATAAATGTTTCACAAACAAATGACAAATGTCACAAAATATACAGTAATGCTAATATTTAAGTAGAACAACTGCCTTCACTACCATTTTAATGCCCAAAGGCACTGCATGACACAAAAAAATGCATTCATCATTACAGAAATGAGACAAAGTCAGAGTCCATTTCAGTTGATGCGTTTCCTTTGGGTTTAGTTTATTGAAACATAAATATTCTCTTATTGAGCAGTACTAACTGGGGAAAGTAAAAATGGAAACATTTTGCAGTAAGATAAAAGCTTTGATTATTTTGATATTAAAAGGCAGATAGGAGGTAAAGAAAAGGGAATCTGGAACTCAAGTGTGAGCTAAGGATTCAGCGATAAACAGTCTACATAGGGTTTACTGCACCATTCCAACAACAGTAAAGATGGATGTCTATAAAGTTGTCCCTGGAGCTAGACATCTTTATAATCTTAGTAATCTATCTTCTTTGGGATAGCTCCATGCACATGTTCAGTGTTTATTTCTTAGGGATTGGGGTAAAATAAGTTGACTAGAGTCAGGTTAAAACTGTCATAAAATATTAACTTTGAGCTCTCAGATCACTAAGGTATAATGTAATGCAGAACATTATTTGTTTATCTTTATACTATGTATTTAACAGAAATTAACTAAACCCCTCCCCTACACTGCAGGCATGTTTACTATTGATTTTTGATGCATACTAAGGGCTGCAATTTATCATATGCAGTGTACATCCATGCTAACTTTGTATTAGTCCAGTTACATGGGTATTGTATAGTGGATAATGTAAACTAAATTTCTGTAAGTAATAAGGATATTAATAGACACCAAGGGCATGGAACTCTGAGGTAACTTTTAATATTCTTATAAATTACAAAAAGAGGTGCATTATCCTTTATAATACACATGGCTGTTTTGGAAAACAAAAGAAAATACATTTACACGTTGAACCTGATTTAGCACTTGATAAGCAGTGTTGCTAAAAGAGCGTTTCTTTCATTTATTTTCTAAATTCAGGTCCGCAACTGTATCACCCAGAATACTTTAGTTTAAGGTTTTATAAGGGCAAAATTTATTAAACTCGGAAATGCCCGTTTCAGCTTTTCTTAGTTTAATCCCGCGAACACCCAGAAGTTTCTTGCGGTAAGTATTGCGAGGTTTGGTTTGATCGATGCTTACCAAAAGAAACTTTTTCAATTGAATATTTCAATGGAAAGGTAACCGTTACTACACTAATGAAAAGTATGGCTACCCTTTCCATGGAAATACTCAATGGAAAAAGTTTCTCTGGGTAAATATCAATCGAACTAAATCTAGCTATACTTACGGCGAGAAACTTTCGGGTGTTTGCAGGATTAAACTTGGAAAAGTGAAAACATGCTTTTCCAAGTTTAATAAATTTCACCAATTTGGGCGAAATTTATTAAAGTCGGAAAAGCCTTTTCAGCTTTTTTGACTTTAATCGGGAGAATACTTTGAAGTTTCTCTCGGTAAGTATTGCGAGATTTGACTCGTGCGATACTTGCTGTGACAAACTTTTTTAAATTAAATATATCCATGGAAAGGTAGCCATACAATATAGCTACCTTTCCATGTATATATCCAATAAAAAAAGTTTCTCACAGCAAGTATTGCATGAGTCAAATCTCGCAATACTTACCGGGAGAAACTTTAAAGCATTCTCCCGGGATATTATTATTTGGAAAAGCGCAAATGGTTTTTCTGACTTTAGTAAATTTCGTTTTAGGTTATTGCCTACATTTCCCATTATGCACTGTAATGTATTTAGTAACAAGACTGAATCAGGTTTAGATCGAAGCCTTATTTAACTCCTTTTTTATATTATGGAAAATTGTTGCAGTCCTGTAATAATGTTTCAGAACATACATGAGTACAAATCCCATGGTTCCCCATGACATATTTACTCACTGCAAGGGTATAGTGGCAGTTTGAAGGATTCAGAGGTAATTAAGAGAAATTTCTTGGTGAAGATAACGAATCAACATTTTTCAAAACAGGTGGGAGTGATGGTTTATTTAAGTTATATACGTATAGTTGTGATGTCAGAAATAGCTGTTAATAAGGTTATAATTTACAAGAGGTTCCATGCAGTTCCTGTGTGTATTGTGTATTATATTTACATTAGTTAGAAAGGGATAATGTTAAGAAATCATCCTTTTATCAGTGAAAAATTAAAAAATATACAGGGTATATAACTAAAAAGTAATATAGTTATCTGAATAATTCATAGTTATCTGTAGCCAAAAAAAACTCCAAAACAACACTAAAAGTATCTTGTAAAAGATACAACTTTAAAATAGAGCCTCATAGGCAATTAAGATATAGATTTTGCAGTAATACAATACTCAAATGTCTCTTGTTAAATTGTAAGTAATGTTATTGACCAAACTATACATATAAATTATATTTAAGATAAACTGAAACATTTAAAAGTAAAAACAGTTTTCTTAATCTTGTAGCCTGTCTTCCCTGCATTTTTGTGTGTACTTGCTTCCTGTAATAGTGACAAGAAGCCCCTCCCCCTAATGAGGTCACACAATGGCTCATTCTGCTAGTGCATGTTTAGTAATCTAATACTTTTCTCTCACTTCTAAGCCCTTACTCACTGAATTCCAACACTGTCTGTGTCATTTTTAAGATAAGAGGATGTGAGGGGTGGGGGCGTGGCCTTCTACACTACAGGAGTGTGGAACATTTTACAGAGGTATAACAAGTGATGCAGAGGGAAGAGGTGAGAGAGGATTTTACTAATCGTTTTTACACTTAACAATACTTTAATGGGGCAAACTTTTTAAATAGGGTTTACTTACACTTTAAAGTGTAAGTAAACCCTGTATATAAATAAAGCTCTATTTACCTATTGTCAAGCAATAAATCGATTAAGAAATCCCAGACTCACCTCTTAACTCAGCAGAGCTCAATATCCCTCTGCAACTGCATTGTTTCAGTGAAGGGTTCCTTCTATGTACAGTATAAAGTTAATGACACAAACCCTCCTCTAACTGACTTTTCCACTGTACAGGTTGTCATTGTCCAGCATGTGTAGATAAGACTTGTCCCACAGCTCAAGGGAGCTCAAGGGAGAGAGTGCTGTGCTGCTACAGAGATGAGATAAGCCGGGTTTGCGAAAGGGAGA